>CM058044.1:38307821-38420851 GCA_030169165.1 Centaurea solstitialis | reverse complement strand
ACCTCTTAAGTCTGAAAATTAAGAGGTTAGCAGACTTAAAACTGTTTGTTTTAATTTTAAGAAAATATCTGAAAACCTCTTATTGTTCTCGGGAATTTTAAGAGGTGGGCCATCCACCTCTTATTTTTAGATGTGAAATCAGACTTTAGACTCCAAACGTCTTAAAAAACAAACGACACCTTAGATATAGTGTTGTAAACAAACTAGTTACACCAAAGGTCCCTGAACGTTTCATTTTCCGTTGTATGTTGTCTCTCGAGTTAACACCGTTAATGAAGTTCAGTTATAGATATAGTCATTTCTTTCTCGCATGAGAGCACATATTTCTTTATCCATGTTTTTTTTTACCTTTTTTTATTTTTCCTTGCTCTCTGATCTTCATCGTCCCTCCCTGAACATGCAATACTTATTGTGGAGGTGATCACAATCTCTCAAGTGTAGTACTATTGAGCACAAATCATCACTAGTGTTATTAAACTGACCTAAAATATATGGAGTTTATGCACTATTTCATCCAAAGTTACGAGTGTGTGGTATGGTTTTAGGGTTTGTTGCTCGATAAAGGTGAAGGATTCAAGTCGTGAAGCAAATTACAAAATCCATAACACAGCACCAACGAGCTTTGCCGAAATCTAGTATGTTGAATGAGTTTGGTCGAAGAAATGAATAGAAAAGTTATGGATGTAAGGTTCGTCTGAGAAAAAACAAAACAAGATGGGGGAAGGTTCACTGACAGAATCTAAACACCAAGTTTACCCTGTTTAATATATGGTGCATATGCATGATATATGTAATTAATTTTTAATGCATAGATTAAATTAGTTCATCATTCTTTTTCGGAATATAATGAATAATTAAGGTAAAAGACAAGTTTACCCTCATGTTAGATACATGTACTCTTATCTAACTAAACTTGATTATGATATTTAGTGTAACACCCATTTCCCAAAATACCGATTTAAATAAATAATCTTAAATAAAACCATTTTTAAGTGTCAAAACTCATAAGTCATTAATTTAAAATCAGAGTATGATTCACATAACAAAAAAAATATCATTTAACTTCACGCCTCAAAATAAACGGATAAAACTGTTTTATATCAACTGCCGTCAAAGGTCTGGTCGGAACTGTGATCGCGTTCGGAGTCAAGTCGGGGTCTCGCCCTTATCCACACCTGAGCCAGATCCTGGAAAAAGGGGAAACAACGAAAGGGTAAGCGAAAACGCTTAGTGAGCTAGCACTATGCCTATTTCATACCGCTACGCAGACATATACCACAACCGGTGCCATCACAATCACACATACAAATCACATCACAACAATAACATCATAACATGTCATCACATCAATAGACTCATAAAAACTCCGACTCTCATGAGATCGGCATAACTCCCGTCAGTTTGGACACGAGTCAGCCCCCACAACTCACCAAGGGCATGTGGATTCCCTCTCTCCCGTCAGTTAGGACACGGGTCGGCCCCCACAACTCATCAAGGGTATGTGGTTCCCTTTCACACGCAATCATGCATACATACGCACATAACAATACAAAATAAACACAGTTTAACTCACCTGGATCGCTACGATAACAATGGCACAGAACTAGCGCGATCCTCCTAACCGAACCCTGTATTTTATAAATTTACGACTGAAATTAGGACCCTCAATCAGTCCTAAAAGATATCTAATTAAGTCCCTAAGAAGCCCCATAAGCTACTCCTTCAAAACGGTTAAAACGGAAGAAAAACTGAACCAACCTGCTTGCTGATGCGAAGCTTTTGCTCGCTGAAGCGAAGCGGCGACAGGTTCTAGATTTTCGACCCCAAACTCGACTTTTCTAGTTTTCGGCTTTTCTCCCTCATACGAACTCCGTTTTGGCCGATTCAACTTGCCACGGATTCGTTTTTCGGAGCTCTACGAGGCTACAATAACCAATCTAGGGTATAGACTCAACAACAACGATTCCTAAACGAACGATCTATCAAACCCCAGTTTACGGTAACGAATCTGACGAGGAACGAAAACAATACCTTCGGAGATTGACAACGAAGCCACGCTAATCCCGAACCCCTGGCTGGATTCTTCTTCTCTTTCTCCCTTCTCGTCGCCCTTTCTCTTTCTTGACCTCTCTCTCGCTTCTCTCTCGCTCTCTCTTTTCTCTTTCAATTCATAACTCCCTTCTCAAAGCTTCCCCTCTGAGTCTTATACACTAGGCCAAGCCCATTTAGCTCTCACTAGCCCAAGAACCAACTATGCCCAACTAAATAATCTAGACCCACAAGAGAAATCGAATAAATGAACCCGAAAATAAATAAGAATCGAATAAAAAAATGAAAACGGGGCGTTACATTTAGGCTATGTTTGGCAAACTAGCTGATAAGATAGCTTATGACTGATAAGGTAACTTATGACTGATAAGGTAGCTGGTGACTGATAAGATAGCTGGTGACTGATAAGGTAGCTGATGAATAAGTTACGTTTCACAAAAACTAGTTGGTGACTGATAAGGTAGCTGATGAATAAGTTACGTTTGGCAAAAACTAGCTGATAAGGTAGCTTATGACTGTAAAAGGACAAAAAAGACATACTTTAAAATTAGTAAAGTAGAAAGTAGAAGGGTATATTTGGAATAAAAAAGATAATAAGTGTCATAATTATAATAAGTCACCAAAATGCTAGACAAAGTAGTTTTTTTAAAAAGCTAGCTTATAAGTCAGCTTATGGTCCATTCAAACATGTAACTGACTTATAAGCTAACTTATAAGCTACCTTATTTTTACCAAACGATGTCTAACTCGAGACACCATGAATGCAAGAAAAACAAAAATTTATGGACCCTATAAATAATTTGTCTGAATAAACACATGTAGAAACAAATAATCTAAATACTTTTAAATAATTGTGATATTTATATTATATTTCAAGAAAAAGCATTTTCTTTTCCAAACTTTTTTGATTTCAAGTTATCAATTTACATATAAAAAAATAGAGTTCATAATTGGTACTGTCAATGTCATATAATAAATGAGCAAATGATTTTAAACTCAAATAATTTATTAAATCAAACGATATGATTTTTGGAATAAATACAATATAAAAAAACATTATACTATTTTTGTTTTTAATGAATGATCACAATTGATATTTAAAAAGTGGGACATTAGAGTGATTGGTTTGGATATTCATATATAAAATTCTAAGGTCTCATCCTCAAATCATCATTTCCAAATGCACTATCAAAATTAATATTTCCTCCCACTTGAAATAAATATAACAATTTATTTAGTTTACTTTAATATGAAGTACTCACTTCTAAAAATAAATATCCATTTTGCGTTTTATTTTAAAAGATAATATAAATAAATTTATCTTTATGTTATTAAAATTTTGAGAAATAATATGAGATATTAATCGAAAAATTCTATTGAAATCAATATGATAAAAGGAAAAACAAATCTTTTGAAATCAATTAGAAAAGGAAGAAGTTTCTCAAAACTAACCGAAAAGTATGTCAAAATCAACAAAACAACTTTTAAAAGTGCCTCTAAAATCAACAAAACAAATTTAAGAAATCACTCAAAATCAATTATTTTTTTAAATTTAGCTGAAATCTAAACAGACAACTTTGCATCACTTTATTCGATTTTAAGGTACACTCACTTGAAAAAAGTCATTGATAAAACATTGAAAAACCATTTGTTTTGATCAATTACCCAACATTTTTTACATATCTTTTTTTTTTATTAAAAGCAATTTTGTTATTAATTATAATTGTTTTTAACATGAATTTGGAGCTTAAAACTTTAACTAATATGGCGAGAAATCGCTTTCGAAAGGAATGTTATTGCCTTTTAATAAATATCAATAAAAGTTATCCCCAAAATAGATATTGGAAATAGTTTTTATTAACCAATTAAAGTAAATAATTATAGAACATATTTGTAAAATATAAAGTACATGTAGTAGCAATTGGATTAAAGGAGGCACGATGTAAATAGACCATCATTTATCAGACTATTCTAGTTTATATCTTATTATTTCATCTTATAATATTTCCTAAGTTAATTTTCTTATAAATATTACAAAATTTTATTTTTATTTTAATGATATGCTACTTTTAGAAAGAAAAGAAAAAACGGATTTTCTTTAATTTTTGTTTGACCAATTTATTCATTTGAAAAGTGACACTAAAGCCCTGCCTTGGGAGGAAGAGCGGCTCCTTTTTGAGCATATTAATCAAATCTCTCATCATTTCATTGATTATTGTTTAGTGATTATAAATAATTGATGCAAAAGATATTTATAAATCACGATCATTAATAATTTTAAAGAAGAAAATTACTATAAATTTACACTTAAAATTATTTTATAACGTATACCATTTTTGTTGATCCTAATATAATTTTAAAAAAATATTGTTAATATATATACATACACATATATATATATATTAAAAGACAGTTTAATTTTAATTTTATACAAAACGTTTCGTAATCAGAAACTTTCGAACCACCTCCCTCACACCATTTCATCAAAAAAGCATATTTGAGAGTTAGAAAATGCTCTTATGTTTTGGATAACTGTGAATTTCAGTCAACTTACATGTAGGGATTAATTTCTCTGATGACTATACATAACATGATCATAAGGGTTTTGGTAGCGTTTAAATTTAAAAATGGGTTAGATGAGATTTCCAATACCGTGGTATGAGACTTTCAATAATGAGTATCAATCGAATTTTCATATTCAACAGAATTTTACCAACTAATTGCAATTAGTACTTATTTAATTGGTATGACTAGTACACATGTTGTTCAGTTTGATATCAAATTATCACCCCCAACATAATACTTGCGTATCAATATAGTGAAAGGTGTTTAAGTTTTTTGGAATGAACTTGTTCTCAAGTTTAATTTCCAACAATCCGGTTATTGTTATACCAAGGATTAAAACGTGCGAATTTGCCAAGTTATTTGTGCATAACACATTTAGGAGATGTTTGGTTTGATTGAATGATTTTGAGAGATTTTAATTTCATGAAATGATCTGGATTTGTAATGATTTGAATTTTTTGATTTGTTTGGTTTATAAGATTTGGAATTGAATTGAATTCCATTATTTTAAAAAATTATATAAAAAGATTTACAAAAAATTATAAAAATAATTAAATTCATTTCTTATAACTTGATTATTAGAAACAAATATTTTCTATATATTTTAACACATTATTAAACACAAATTATACAACATCCCACAAAATACCAACCAACCTTATGGTATTTTGAAATCTCATGTTTGTGGATCTCAATGAAATTTCTGGATGTCAAATCCACTCAAACAAACCAAATATGTGATTGGAATGAAAGTGAATCTAAATTCCTTCAAATATTATCCATTCCTACAAATCAAATAGAACCTTAAGATAAGTTGAAAAGGTAAATAACAACTAAATCCCAGACTCTTTTCTATAGCTCCGTAGTTCGGATTTCCTTGAGACAAATAAAAATAGAGTTAGTAAGAACATTTTCAACAGAAATGCTATACTTTCTCTTTGTTCTTTCAAAACGCAAAGATTATTTTATTGTTTATATTTTTTTCTTTTTTAAAATAAAGGTTTAATTAGCCATTCCCTAATATAATTGTTAGGAAAACTTTTCCTAAATCCCCAAAACTTACAAAAATAGTATACCTTGAAGATACTTTTTAAGTGATTGTGAGAATATTTTGGGAAGGGGGTTGGTCCATTTTAGTGGCCTAAAAGTTAAAATGTGGGTTCAACTTATTTTAATCATCTAATCATTCTAACTCCTCTTCCCAATGCTATGTACTTCTAATTTCAAATGCAAATCTTCCTGGTTCTAAACTTATATATTTAGAAATGTGGATTGTATATCAAAAGCAAAACTATAGTTTAATTTCTTCAATTTAGATGATATATTTTCATTTATTGGTAATAATTTCATATATCATAGTTTTTTAGCATGTTTGTGTAAATGCTCTAATAACTTATTTTAATCTATATAAGTAAGTCATATATCATAGTTGTTATATTGTATTATAACATATTGATCAATATAATTATACACTATGTTTTGTTAATACAAGTATATCATAACTCAATATTATTGATTATTATTAAAAAAAAAAATTATTTCACAGTCTAATAATATACACAAATTATCTTATGAACAGATGTAGTCATTCAAACCTCAATGTGGACCCGAAATGGTATATAAAAGTAAGTCTTGATCAATGAGTTGAGTTTTTGTTTCTTATAGGCTTTAAAGAGGATAAGGACAATGGTCAAAAAGCGTTATAGGTTGAATATGATGTCGTTATATTCACACACTTATTTTGTTTTGTGTTTGTTTGAGGTCGAAATAAAGTTGTAAAATAGTCACAAACTTAGGGATCTGCGCACTCTGTACAGTTTTGGTAGGTTTTGCCTTATATTTGGCACAGTCATAGAGGCATTGACACGACCCTGTGAGTTGTAAGAAAATTTTGGCACAATCATGTTATGCAAAGCCATCAAGGGAATGTTTATTGAGTTGTTTGACACGGCCGTAGGATGTCGAGGTCAATACATCGGTTTTTAACAAGTTTTGACACACATATGTCATAAACATTGATACATATGGTATATGTATATCAGTGCAAAGAAGTTCTGTAAGAGGTCTTTTACCAAGCGTTCACCAGCAGAAGTCACCACTCTCAACATATTGGGTAACATTCTTATTCTTGACCAATGACCATTAAAACGGATTGTTGGTAAGCCTTCTTTACCCGGTAAACACTTACTAGGTAAGAGTGTTCTCCTTACTCACCAAATAAAATCCTCGGTGCTTGCTATGCCTTTTACCAAATAATATCTTCACTCCTTAACATGCTGACTTGCTTAAGTAAGTGATACTCGATAAATGCTTATGTGATACTGTTTATTAAAGGACCCCTCTAAAGTATCTTATAGATTTCATAATTAATTTAACTGATCAGAAGTTTGTATAACTGATGCATGTAGCATTCACGAGCTGTATCAGTGGCATTTTCTTCAATGTGCTATAGTCAACTAACTATAACCTTTATTCCACGTCCATATCATTACATTTGTTTCTTATAATCAAATAATGACATGATCCCACCTTCATATCAAGATCATAACTAAAACAAGGGTTGCGTTCTCAAGATAAGTGTCAAATATGGTGAAAAGCGGTACGGACATTAAGATGAGATATATCAGATCAATTATCTTTTAAGTCGCGATTCATCGGAGGGTAATCGATTAAAAGTGATCAACGGTATAAAAGTACTTATCACATTTCTCATAAAAAAATACCACTTTTCACATGATCATGTCATCCAAAGAAACAATCAACAAATGCCTATTTTTATATGAAAACAATGAACTAACCAAAAAATCAGTAGCGATTTTATTAAAATTATTCAATGTCTATCTCTTATAATGAAATAATGCCAAAATTCCGCCTTCATATCATGGATCAAAACTAAATCCGAACAAATAGTCAACATATGGCTATTTTGAGGCCAATTGCCTCCCTATAGATTACTAAACACACTTCTATCAATGATTTCCTTCTCAAGCCACAAGTTATACAACCCAAGCCACAGAACCTGTGGTCGTGGTGGTGTTCCCGATGGAACCCGTTCGAACTCGATGATCAACCAAGCCCCATGGGTCGACCAATAACGCATGGTCTCACACACATCAACGTCACAACATGCTTTTTACATCCCCAATGTACAGCTGAAGATTGATAAAGATAAACTAACTATTAGCCGATAAGATAAGACAACTTATGAATAAATTATATTTGGCAAAAACTAGCTTATGAATATGTAAAAATGACCAAAAAGAGTATATTGGTGTATAAAAATTAATATTTATAAGAGTATAATTGGATTTTTTTTTTTTTTTTCACAAAAAACTCTTGAAACGCTACTCCAACTATCGTTTCAACAAGCTAGCTAGCTTGTCCATTTAAACATGTACTAACTTATAAACTAGCTTATTTTTGCCAAACATAATCTAACATTTACAAGGATTCAAATAGCATTCATCTTTTTATAACGAAAAATAACGAACCAACCAAGAAATCAATAACTATTTTATGAAAGAAAAAAAATGTCCTTATGTTTCCTTTCTTACAATCAAAACTCTGCCACGAGATTCCACCTTCATATGATGGATGAAAACTAAATCCAAAAACAAACAGTAAACAAAAAGCTATATTTTAGGGATCTGAGTTCCTTTCATATCGTACATTAATCGGTATGATAGCTCAAATACCTGAATTAATTTAGAAGCAGGTTATTTGCAAAGTTTGAATTAGAGCATTTCCAACCACCTTTTTTTTATAAAAAAAATAAGAAATAAAATGTCAAAAATCTCTAAAATTTTGGTTTTTCATCTTCAACAACTTTTTTATTAGGCCATCCACAATCGTGCCGCTTGGTACCAATGGTACAAGCTGCCACCTCAGCGCTACGTCAGCTTACCAATACCTTACCAGTTCCCTACAATTCATCCACATTCATACAAATTCCATACCAATCTAAATAATTAATTAAAAAAATAAAAAAAATAAAAAGGAAGAGAGAGATAGACACAAAGGAGAGAGAGAGAGAGAGAGAGCCGTGGTGAGAATCGGCATTCGGCCACCGTATCGGCTACCGTGCCGGATACCTCGGCGGTGTTGCGGGGGTACCGGTTCGGTACCGGCTCTCTGCCAGCCATAGCGGATGGCCTTATAGGGTAACCATTATGACTTATATTATTAAAATATACATTACATTTATTTTTCCAATAATTTTTTTAAAAACTTTTAAACAATCAAATTATGCTATTGGTGAAGAATATTAAAATAATATCTCTCTTTTTATTTTTAGAGATTTTAGAGAATTTTCTATATTTAGAGATTTCTTCAAGTTTTTCTATTTTAGAAAAAAAGGGATAGCAAAGCTGTTGAGCATTTTAGCAAACCAAAACCCATTTTTTGCTATTTTAGCAAGCTGCTGGGGATGCTTTTTTTTTTTTTTTGAACGGCGAAAGAAGGGGAAGCAGGGAGATGCTCTTACATTCGCAATGCATCCCACCATTTACTACAAATGGTGTAACTAGCAATCCCGCGTATCCAACACTCCCAACCCCACTGTCACATCAGATTTTCTCCAATCCTCCCATTAACTCTCTAGAACCCTTGATTAATATCCAACCCTCCGAACCCTCTCACACAACACACAACGGCTTCTAACACCACAATCGACTTCAAGAGACCGCTCCCCTTCACAGCCCGCCCAAGCCGCTGCCGGCGTACCGGTATTCCGACGGGTTGGAAGCCGCTCAACCTAGCATGTCCGTTACGCACGGCCTTAATTCATGATAGATAGAAATCTGAAACTGATTTTCATTTCTTACAATCAAAACTCTGCCATGAGATTCCAGGTTCATATGATGGATGAAAACTAAATCCAAACAAACAGTCAACAAAAGGCTACATTTTTCTAGGGATCCGAGTTCCTTTTGAATTCAATCGTACATCAATCGGTATTGATAATATATCACAAATACCTGAATCAATATATCAGATCAGATCAGAAACTGCTATATATATTCATCTGGTCTACCTGCAACTCAACAACAATAAACATGGCCGCTGCTTTTAACGAATGAAAAAAAGGACGATCGATCGGAAGAGAATGAGATTCTCTCTCGGTGTTTCAGGTACTGGCAACATCAATTCAATTCAACCGGCCGACCAATTATTCCGACATTCTTCTGATCATTTGTCTCCCTAAAAATGCCTTTTTGTACCACGAATAACTCCAAAAAAAATAATCAGATCTGAGAGATTCAGAAGATAGGCGTGCCTAGTGACGTCATTTTTGATCGATTCGATCGATCGTCGTCTTCTTGGTAGTAATTTGGATCGCAGATGGATAGATGAAGAAAATGGAGCAGTGAACAGCTTTCACTGTTTTCCAAAAATGAAAAGAAGTTTGTTGCAGAGGTGATGGTGGTGGACCATGGCTATGGCTATGGCTTCTCTCCGATGAAAAAGAGTATGTAAGGTACCTTTATTCACTTTGTCTCTCTATGATCGATCCATCTCTCTATAATTTGGTTATTTTGGTCGCAACTACTTTATTGTTTAAGAACTGTTTCGTAAATTAGCTGATAAGCTAGCTTATAACTGATTAGGGCTATGTTTGGGAAAGCTAGCTGGTAGCTGATAAAGCTAGCTGTTGATTGATAAGCTTGCTAGTAGCTAATAAGTCAGCTTATGAACAAATTATGTTTGGCAAAAACTAGCTTATGAGTATGTAAAATGACCAAAAATGATATATTTGAATTTAATAATTAATATTAATAAGGGTATAATTGAAAAAAGTACAATAAGCTTCTCATAAGCTACTCAAAGTGGTGTTTCAAAAAGCTAGCTTCTGGTACATGTTCGGATGGACTAGCTTATAAGCTAGCTTATTTTTGCCAAACACAGCCTAGGTGGTTGATGTCCCGATAAGGTAGCTGATAAGCTAGCTTATGACTGGTAAGGTAGTTGATGACTGATAAGCTTTGACAAAATATAGCTAATAAAATAGCTTATAAGGTAGTTGATGATTGATAAGCTAACTTATGACTCATAATGTAGTTGATGACTGATAAGGTAGTTGATAAGCTAGCTTATAACTGATAAGATAGTTGATAAGTTATCTTATGACTGATAAGGTAGTTGATGACTAATAAATAAGATATGTTTGACAAAATCTAGCCGATAAGATAGCTTATTACTAAAAAAAACGCACGTTTAAAAATTGATAGTGTAAGACTTAGCAAAGGTATATTTGAAATAAAAAATAATAATAAGTCAATAAAATGTTTGTGAGAAAAATTTACTAGTTTATAAACTATTTGGTAAAGGTATTAAAGTATTATAATAATATAATTATGTTATAAATTTTAAAATAAAAAATCTATCGATGATAAATACGATATGTTTGGATATTTTAATTTTAGTTTTGGCTTTATGGTTTATAGAAAAACTTTAAAAAAAGTGTATTGGAAAAAATACAATATTTTCTAATTTTTTAAGGTATTTATTTTAGAGAAAATTAAAGAATTGACTAGAGAGATGTCTTTATAAAACTTTGCTCCTAAAAGAGAGAAGAAGAAAAATCAAACAGATAACCGCAAGAAACTATTTTTTGATTTATATCATTTGTTTTTACTTTTCTCCAAGATATAAACAAAAAAATTATTTCTTTTCACTTTCTTTCTCAAAATCGAAGAAGACCATGCAAGTGTTGGTCGAATTAAAACAAAAATTTCAGGGACTATATGTGTTCATTGCACATAAGTAGGGGATGATTTATGTAATTGATTCATTTTGTTTTTACACTGAAATCCAAAACTTTCCAAAATGTAGTTGAAATGAACACAGAATGGTTGGTATTTTTATTAAGATTGTATGGACAAAATTGTATGTATAGATTTATTTGTTTGTATAGATCATAAATGTAATTGTTAAGAAGAGTTTTTTCATAGATAGAAGAAGCATGTTTTTAATTACTAGTGAGTAGCAACAGAGTCGAAAAAACTTGGCTTTTTGCATAACACAAGATTATAAGCGATCAATGGTTTAAGATCAATTTCTCACAACTCTAACTTCTCACATGATCTCATGCCTATGTTTTTAATAATAAAGTTGTATAAATATAAGACTGTAGTTAATAATATAGCGTTCATACTAAATAATACAACATTTAGTCTAAATGTTGTATTATTCAACATGAGTAATGCATAACATTCAGTTTGAATAATCCTGTATTATTCGGACTGAATGTGACACGTGATGCGATCTTCAACTGTTCTCACGTTCGCAATCAGATTTGAGTTCGCAGCCGAAGTTTCGTGCTAGTTAATAGTATATATTATAAGCAAGATTTATAAGATTCTAGAAATGATATTGACAAATGACAATGATGGTGGGGGTGGCGATGGGTGGAGGTGGGGGATGGCGGTGGTGTGTTGGCGATGGGTGGAGGTGGGGGATGGTAGAGATGACGGTGGTTGTTATTATTAGATGGTGGTGGTACCCCAATTTGAATAACTCATATCAAAATCATATTTTTTGGAAATACGTGGCTTAAAAAGATATAAGGATAAGGGTAGTTGGTCGTTTAAATATTACGAGAAAAAGAAAGAACCTAAAAAACTACAACTCTTTTTTTGGACAAATTGTTGCAGGCATCTATCAAAGGGACCAACCCAGTTAAGGATCGGTAGAGACTGGTTTAAGATCGCATCTATCAAAGGGACCAGCCCAGTTAAGGATCGGTAGAGACTGGTTTAAGATCGACTGAGATCGAACAAGTTCATAACTAGTTGATTAGAACCATAAGGGTGGTGGTGTCGCTCAGGGGGTTCATAGCGTCCTAACCAAGTTCGAGTCTTCCCGTACGCATGCCTGGGGCCATTTAAGTGGGGCCATGTTTAGCTCCCAAAATTGTCGGGGATTAGTCGGGCTTTGGCCCAGACGCCCTTCCAAAAATTAAAAAAGACTCATAGGATGTAGTGGAATTTCCCATGCGATTCGATTACAGGCATCCATGACAATTGTGGCCACCGAGTTTATCCAAAGTGATGTCTTATAACTACAATTTACTAGGATTAGTGTGGGCATAGCATATGACACTTTAAAAAAAAACTTATATGGTTTTTCATGTGCTCTAGTTTATAACACCGGATAGATGTTAACACATATTGGTGAGCAAAAAATGCTTCTTTATCGGTATTCTTGAAGGCAAGTTCCTGAAAAAATGGATCAACTCCTTTGAAGACATAGTTACACTATGAAATAACTACAAGACTTTACCATCTAGGATCAGTCAGTTAACGAAGGACTTTACCATCTTTTTGAAGGTTATGTTATACATAATGCATATACTTTACTAATGTTATAGATTGATGAGATAAGTAATAATTAAAACAAAATAAAAATGCATACCCATATATATTTTAAATACTATACATTTAAAATATTCTAAAACTAGAGATAGCCAAAAATAGGACTTGGATTGAGCCGGTCCCAAATCGGTCCCTTAAAAATTTGGCTAGACGGTCCCCAGCCCGGCCTCTTTATTTATATTTAAAAATCTTTTAACACAAAACTGTTATACATGTTTTAAATACCATACATTTAAAATCTTGTATTTTAAAGTTGGCTCCATACAAGACCCAAATTCGTTAAATTTAATCGGAACATCCTCTTACATAACCCTACACTAAATCAGAATACTCATAAATATTATATATTAGATGGGTAACTTAATTTAACAAACATTAAATGATCATAAAGCTACACATATGTCTTTCAAAACTTAATGAGATTCATTCTAAATGGTTATAATTTGATAAAGTAGACACACCTACTCATCAATTTGATTCTTAAATATAGAGTTGAATGGGCAACAAGATATGTGGATTTTTCCAATTCCATTAGGGTCACCTCCACAACCACCACTAATGTTGATGTCAATTGATGAAGTCTCAGCCTCAATGGGGGGTCATGGGCAATAACTCTAGTCCTTTTCAATTAGGTTTCATCAATAACTATTCATTCATGTCACATTTGGAGATATTCATGAACTATAGTTATATCATTCTCACAAATAATAATGGAATATGCTAAGCACTTATGTGGGATCATGTCAATACTCACCATGGTTAATGATGGCATGCTTATCCTTATATCAAATATCTAATCAATTGAGTTTATCGTGTGACTGAATGCGATTGTCGGTTGAAATTAATACATAAACGGTTATTTGTATCAAGTTAAAATGATTGTATTAATGATGATATGTGAAACCCTAAATTCACTTTTCAAAAGAACTCTTTAGAAAAGAAAAAAAAGGTTTCAATACATATAGAGGATAAATGATCCCAAGTCTAGCTGATGTAGAACTCTAACATGACCCCTTCAATAGAGGCTAGATGGACAAAGGGTGTCAACTTCATAGGGTGGTAGACGTTGACTGATGTCATGTGAGAATATGTTGAACCACCATATTTGCTTTCTAAAAGAGCCGTGAAATACGTAAAGAAGGTTCCAACATATGAGGAGAAACGGTTGATGTCTAGCCCACGTGAGACTCTAATGTCGTGCTTGGCTTGCATGATTAGATTGGATGTGGAGGAATTTGGGATTGAATTACATTCCAATCCCATGTTCGGTTTGAAAGATTTTCTAGATATGAAACAAACATAGGATTTAGAAATCCCACGAGAGTGGTTGGTATTTCACTGGATCTTGTAGGATTTATATGTAATGATGTTTTAAAATATGTTAGAAACATTTGTTTTATAACAATCAATTAACAAAAAGGTAATTTTACTAAGCCAAACAAATAAAATATCGCTCAAAATAAGAGAGGCGGTATGTAGCAGTATCGCTCAAAAACAAGGTTAAGAGAGGCAGTATGTATGCAGTCGTGACCTCTACCCTAAAAGATACACGGATTGTTTCTGTAAAGATCCTAACTTGTGCATAAATGTGAGCGAAAATAAAAGGAAAACGACAAGAAGAATAGTCAAGAGTTGCACGTAATCGGAAAAGAAGAAAGGGAAAAAGGCACTAAAAATATATGTGGCCAACATATTCCATCACATATATAAATGACCCTTTGAATAAGAAATCCCACTTGATCTTGTACCTTACTAAGGCAGTTTACCAAACGCTTATCGTGTCACTTGTATTACCGGATTAACATGGCAAGGGTCGATAATCTTACACCGTAAGGTAACACACAAGAGTCTTACCGGTAAGTGAGTGTGACGACTCTTACCCCATAGATTGTTGCATACGATGCCCATTTGATGGCCAAGATTCTTACCCAGTAAGATTAGTGCGAGTGGCAACTCTTACTGGATTGCACATAGTTTCGGTGGACGGGTCCTAAAATAGCTTAGGGAGGTGAGGTTCAGTGGAATACCAAAAAAAAAATTGAAACATTGAGTAACACCCTGGTAACCATTCATTTGGACGGTATGCATATGGGCATACAAGTATGCATTTGGACGGTATGCATATTGCATAAAAACCAAAAAACAACTTCAAGTACTCGTATACACATGTGCATACTCTCTAGATGAACGGCTACAGACTTACATTTTCAGAAGTAGTTGTGTGAGTATTGTAATACAAAAAAGTTAAAATTTCATGACAAATATCACTAACCTGGATTTGAAGTTTGTTGGAGATCTTCTGATTTCCCATGCCCACAAGTAAGCTTACCATTAAGCCAAGCTGAATGCATACAACCGAATCGAAGAACATATATCTACTCAGATCACTGATTCCATATCACCATCGTTATTGACAATTAAGGGGCTGTTTGGTTGGTTTTCCAATAAGTCCCGCACAAACTTGTCTGTGGGGATTAATATGTCTGTTTAAACCGGGAAGTTTATTGTTGGCAAGAGTGTGTTCATAGATGGAAGAAACATGTTTTTTAATTGGGAGTGACAAGTTTGGAAAACTTGGTTTTCTGCATAAAGCTCTCCCCCACCCCCAAGAAAAGCTTACTAAATAAGCCATTTCCTATACCATTAAGAGGGTGTTTGGGATTGCTTTTTGAGGTTCAAAAGTGATTTTGGCCAAAAGTGCTTATTGACTTATGGTAGTGAAAAAAAAGTGTTTGGGTTAGCTTATCAACTTTTTGAGATGGGTTTGTGTTAATAAGTCAATAAGTTGTGGTGTTTGGGTTAGCTTATCAACTTTTTGAGAAGGGTTTGTGTTAATAAGTCGATTAGTCAGGTAGGAGTTACTTTTCAAAACCTTCATTTCATGCCTTCTCAAAATGGAGTTTTAAAAGTGCTTTTACATTACCCAAACATGCTTATTAACTTATTGACTTCTTCGAAAAGCCAATAAGTCAATAAGGAGTTTCAAAACTCAATCCCAAACACCCTCTAAGCCACCACCAAACAATCATGTGTAACCGATAGAATAAGCTATGAGTGTCATTAAGCTGGTAACAAACAAGCCCTAAGCCAATCATCTTTCAGCCATTTTATCTCTTCGATTGCAATCCACTGCTTCCATAATACTGCTTTGTTGTTTCTCTCGAAAATTCTGCAAACGTCATTCCGTCCTTCAACCGATCACAAAGCGGCGGAACCAATTTACTGATGTCCGAACTTGATTTTGCACACCCGTCATTCGAACTCGAATCTTTCACGGAAAAATCATAGACGGAAAGCGTTTTGCTCCACGCAGGCTGTAAGAACACAACGAAAGTTTCCCGGCTCACGTTTTCCGAATCTTCCGGCCTACGAACGGAATGCAAAGTTGCACGTAGTTTCCCTTTCGATAATACGTCGCCCGATTCCCCAACCTGAACGATAAAACTCCCGGATGACGCTTTAACCGTGACAACACGGTTCTTAACGGGATCGAGTATTTGCAGATACGTATTTCCGTTAGGGGACGGGAATTCATTTCCGTCACTTGATCGGCAAGACCCGTTATTTTCAGAAACTATAAACATCGGAGATGTCAAAACGGTAAAAACACCGTAATCGTAATGCCATTGCTGCCATAAATCAGAGTGATCGTGACCGGTTTTTGCAGTTTTCTTGGTTTTGAGTCGATGGTCGTTTAAGGATTTCAAGATTTGGTTATCGACGGCTGAATGGTAGTGGATAAGACGCCCTTTGGCTGAACGGGATTCCAATAAGCATTGCTCGAGCTCGTGTCCGCCAATGATCTTATCGCAGACCCGTGCGAGATGCAGACCGAGGTCCATCATGCAATTTCCTAAATCTTGGAATGTGGTACGAAGATTCTTGAATTCGTTTAGACTCTCGATGTCTGAATGAGTGTCCTCGAGCCTAATTGCATCACGATCGCGATCGTAGCTTAATTGCATCGCGAAAGGGGAGACGGTTCTATCGACGTTCTTTAGCGGTACATCACTCCCTAGCCCATGATCCTGCAAATGTGCGACAAAATAGAAAGGGTGTCATTTGCTTACAAATAGGAGTGCTCAAAAAACCGACCAATCAGGTCAACCAACTTGAAAAAACATGAAAAAAGTCAACTCAAGGTAACCCGACGTAAAATCGATACAAAATTAGGACAAACGAAATAAATTGGGTTGAAATTGGGTTTGACCCACTATAACCCGACCAACCCGATAGCCAGCTTCTATAAAATTATTTGTATTTCTCTATAATATTTAGATTACCAAAAACAATTCAGCAAAAAAAAACAATGGAAGTTATGAGAGGATATTATTGGAAAGGTATATGTAACACCTAAGTATTTGAGAAACCCGTGTATTCTTTTGAATGATTGATCGTATTTTAAAGGAATTTTTCAACAAATTTTATATTTCCAATGTTAATTTCTATGTTGTTTAAGCACATCGCGATCAAACTGACGAGGTTCAGAAGAAAACCACACAATTTTTTTTCTCTCAAAAACTAAGGATGCGTTTGGTTGTGGAAAACTGTTTTCATTTTCTTAGAAAACGTTTTCAAAAAATGGAGTTGAGTTTTCAACTTCAGTTTTCTACTAAAATTTTAGAAAACGTGTTTGGTTGAAACCCTGGAGTTTTCATTTTCATTTTAGAAAATTAGGAAACACGTTTACAAAATTTTGAAAAAACTACTTAGAAAACAGAAAATGTTCATTTTGTTGGAGAACTTTTGAAAACTGAATCAACCAAAAGCGTTTTCTAATTCTTTTTTTGTTTGAAAAACTGGAAAATTTTCCACAACCCAGTGAACACCAAAATTCTTCAAATGATATGCACGTGTGCATACAAATAATTGAAACAGTTTTTTTTTATATCTGAAGCACAAAATCCAAGAGTCACTTCATTCAGTCATTTCATCGAACACCTAAGCTACATTCAAAAAACAACAATCTAACCTTTTGAATTTTCGAAATCGAATACCTTGAGTACGAGTTTGCGATCATCATCGTTGAGTAGAGCGAGCTTGCGAGCCATTGGAAGCAGAGTTTGGCGGAGGATGGAAGCTTCGGGGACTCCATTAATGGCGAGAAGACCTGGACCAGAAGGACCTAGGGTTTCCATGATCTTGCTCTTGACTGATTCCAAATACTCGATCTTTTCCGGTGTTAGTGGTGGTGAGTGGTGATCTGAAGAAGATAATGCCATGAGATCGGAGTAGTGGAGACGGTAGAGTTCTAGGGTTTCGTCTTCTTCCATTGTAGTAATGTTTTTGGCGGGATGTCAGCTGACCAAAAAAGATAGGTTGTTTGGGAGTGATTAGAGCTGAAACTGCTTATCAATTCAGGCCATTCCTCATGGTTAAACTTGAACCCAATCAACGTAACTCTTACATAAGCTTTTAATTATCTTACCTAAACAAACCCAAATTAACCATCCACTATGATTTACCTAATGTTATCCACACTTTTATTTTATTAAACAATTAATAAAGAAAAAAAATAAGAGAGAGATAGAGAGAAAGGGGGTGACCATAGGGTGGGGTTTGCTTCTCGGCATCTGGAAACCGAAGGGGGTGGGTTTGGAAGTTTGCCGATTCACCAATAATGGTGTTGCCGATCAACGCAATCAACCCGATGGCCAAGCCGCAACCATCATAGTGGATGGTCTTATGGCAGTGGTAAAAATAGTTTTGAAAATGTGTTTCGATTAGTTTTTATGTGGTAAAAGTCAATAGATCAATAAGTTCTTTTTCTAAAAAGCATTTCAGTTAAAAAAAGTTTAGGGGGTGCTTGGTTGATTTTAGGAAATGTGAATGAAAATGAAAATGAGTATGCAGAAGAATGGAAATAAAATGAGCATTGTATTGATGCTGCTTGGTTTACTCAATATAATCAATAAAAAATTGTTGTATATTAAAAAATTTATTTTCTGCCAGCTTGAAAATACAAAAAATATTCCATTTAACAACAAGAGATGAAACGACAAATGAAAAAAAATAACTAAGCAAAATAAAAATTCAATTCCCTCCAATTTAATCAGGAATAGAAATTAATGAATCTACGAAAATAATTCCATTATATAATATCAAACCAAACAACAAGTTTTAATTATCATTATCATTCATTATCCTACATAAACTCCAATAAAACACCCATTCTAGTATTTGGTATTTGAAGAGAAAGGATTTCCAAAAGCTTGGATATCCTTTTAAAAATCTTCTTTTTCAATAGGATTAAAAGTGCTTTTAGATTTGCTAAATACCTATTTAATTTATTTCTTTGAAAAGTAAATAAGTGAATAACTTATTTTCAAAATCACATTCAAACACCCTCTATGGCTGCCACCTTACAATTGCATTTTTTCAAATCAAACTCCAAAAATACAAAATAAAAAATAAAAAAAATTGAAGTTTTATTTACATAGAACATATGCTCACACACAATTTTCATTTTACTGAAGTTTGAACCCTTAACCTCCACAAAGTTGGGATCATCTCTATTCTGGATTGGGGCCCGCCTCAATATCCACAATGGATATGCATTTGAGGGGGGTCCCAAGTATTGTCGTCTTCTTTCCCAAAAACTTCAGGATCTACCAGTAAACTAGATACCGTAGCTAGAAATTCTTGGTAGTTCTCTTGAAGCTTTTCGACAACCAGATAGCAGTTTCTCTCGGAGACACCTTCTCGGGTCCGAACGGTTTCAACAAAACCGATAGCTCATCGATTCGTTCTTGCTGCATTAGCTGTGCGCTGAACTCCAACAGCCCTTCTAACGCTTCGGCTCGTTGCTGGTACGACGTAGTGTCGAACCTATGTCGTCCCCGGGTTTCTAACGACGGGTGGCTCGAACCATCGGTTCCGGTTCGATGAGCCGCTTGGGTTCGGTCAATGATCTTGATGGTGCAATGGTCTGTTGTGATTGAGTGATCCCGGCTGTTTGGATAAGCACTGGAAGAACAACATTGAGTCGATATCGAGGAAGGTGTATGGACCGGTAGGATCAAGCGTTTTTCTGTGGAGGCTAACGGGATCTCGGTCATCTTGTCGATATGTGGGGCGTTGACTGATACATCTGGAGACTCGAGAACAGGAAAACCCGAGTTGGGTTTTGGGAGGGATGTTTTACGCGAAGGTCGGTTAACGGGAGTTTGCGATACTGGGAGCTGATAAAAACCGAAGAGTCAAAAAAATTAGTAGACGATGTCTGAATTGTGTTTTTTATTGGAAACTGTAAATAAACTAAACTAAATCAAATATGAAGTTGCTAGGGCAAAATTGGCTTTATCAACCTCCAAATAGGTCTAAATGAACTGCTTTATATGACTTAAGTCATAGCACCAAACCATTATATGCCTCGTGTAAAATTGTTGGAGCTTCTTCAACAAAACTCAAAATCTCCGAAAGAAAAAACTTAAATTCAACTCCAACATTAATTATGTTATTAAAATACAATGTACATGAAATAAAATAGTAAACTATAATTTTGGTCCTTGTGGTTTACATAAATCTCTAAAAGTGGTCCCGGACTTCAAGAACTACAATTATCGTCCCTACTATTTACATTTTGCTTTGAAAATAGTCCTTGGTCATTAACTTCATTTAATATCTCCGTTAAGTAAGGAACATTTATGTCTTTGTATCCTTCTTTCTTATTTATTTCGGTCCTTTAAGCAAAAAAATAAGGTAAACTACAAATTTGATCCTTTGAGTAAAGACAAAAAAAATTGATTAAAAAGACATAAATGTCCCTTGCTTAACAAAGATATTTTATGGAGTTAGTGACTAGAGATCATTTTTAAAGCAAAATGTAGACAACATGGACAATAATTGTAGTTATTGAAGTCTAAGAACCACTTTCAAAAATCCATGTGGACCACAGGGACCAAAATTGTAGTTTACTCGTAATAAAATAATATATCTTATAAACATTTAACATCAAGATTTCTAATAAAAATTTGTTTCTCTCTCATTGTAATAAGTTTTCATAGTTCTTAAAATTTGAGGAATTTCACTCTTTTTCATGCTTTCTCTATTTTGGAGAATCAATGAGCACATATTTGCCCAATATCATTATTTTTCCATTTTAGATGATTTGTGAGAGATGCTCCTAAAATATGTTAAAATATGTTGACAGGAAGTTTTTGGACGTTGCAACAAGTTTTTCATAATACTTTTGAATTAAAGTGCTCTATTGGCTTGTTTATTACAAGACTTTTGAGCAGTGTCCTTTTTAACACATCTTTTTAGAGGACATTTATAATAAAACATTTTTCTAAAATAATGTCATACAAATAGATTAATAGCATGCTTTATTTTAAAAGTATCCTTAAATAATTGTCACAACATCCAAAAGCATACTATCAACTTATCATAATACCTTCACACAAGATACACATTTGTTTGATCCTATAAACTTAAGGACCTATAAATTTAAGGACCTATAAAGCAATCTATTAGGATATTTAGACCTAGTTTACATCTTACAGTTAAGATTTCATAGTAGTATACACAAGCAAGGTTAGGTTCCGAACCACAAGTGTTCTGGCATAGTGGTTGAGACTCGAGAGGCTCTGCCCAGGGTCCAATTTCAGGTGTCCACAACAATTGTAGCCACTTAGTTTCTCAGGCTGACGTCTTACAACTATAATTTTCCTAGATTAGACTGGGCATATCCTAGGACACCCTTCCAAAAAAAAGGTTTAGGTTTCGGTGACTCTGTGAGAAGTTAAGTTAACATAAGAAGTGTGAGAATATGCACCAGATCAATCCTTATATCAAGAGCAATTCATAGATGTGCTTGAGATTAAAAGTGATCTACGGTTAAAATCCACTTCTCATGCTTCTCACATCAACTCAACTTCTCACATGATCCTTCGCCTAACAAGCAGTATCAGGAATATTTGCATATAATCAACATACCAGATCACGATCAGGACCCCTTTTGGTTATCTTTGGCGAAGCAGATGCTTTTGCGGGCGTTCTAATAGCCACCATTGTCTTAGCAACAACCGGCTTCTTTTCATTGATGCTATCAATGGACAGCTTTCGAGTCAAAGATGTTGACAAATCTTGTAAGTTATCCGAGTACAAAGAAACTTGATCATATTCCGATATACTAGGATTCAAGGCACGGTCACTGCTGAAAGATTTCTTGTGTTTTCTATAAATTTGAGGCTCGGGTTCAGGTTGAGGTTCAGGCTCGATGAATGTTGTTTTCTTATCGTAGTTGTAATCGGACCACCGGGGTGGAATTGTATGGCGTCTAGGGTGGTTTAAGTTTAAATGAAGTTTATGTACATATGGTTGAAGATATGAATGTTTGAGCAAGTCTGCAGCCTGGGATCAAGTTAAAAAGAACTCTCATATCAAAAAAGTCGAATCTTGAATAATCTATGCAAAAGGGTAGAAGCAAGAAGAACGTGATTGCATACGCTTGGTCTCGTTTCTGGGTTTTTCCGTAGCATGCTTTTCACAAGCCCTCGACTAGAAAAAAAAAGGGAAGTCAGCAAAATAGACCCATGAAAGATTTTACAGAAAATGTTTGGCAACCATAAGCTAGCTTATTTATAGAGTTCATTGAAAAGGTCTCGTTTAGTTAGCTATAAGCCAGCTTTTTGAAGGCCACTTGCTACTTAACTTCATTTAGCTTGTTAGCTAATTTAAAAAATCATGACTAGTCTATCAACTAGCTTATTAGCCAACAGCTACCTTATTACTGGCTGGTTTGCCAAACATAGCATTGTTAGAAGCTCAAGAAAATTAAAACACTCACAATGCAGCAGAATACATGGCTGGAAGTGGAGCGACGATAGATTTGTTAATCTTGTTGATTAAAGCTTGCATGTCCTGTTCAGAAATAAGATTTCAGAGCAAGAAATTAGTTATTATAAGCTGACGAAAAACCGACAAAATAACAACTAGCTGCAGTGGTGGGAAGGCTAGCCTAAAGGCCAAAGAACCGTAAGTAAAAAAGATGGGACATGTTGGCTATAGCCAGAGGGAAGTTCCCTTAGGAACCAAAATTGATTAGAAATCTAGGAACTGCCGACAATGCTTCACGTGTCCCTTTTCAGGATAAATATTCATCATGAATAACACATTCACAGTGACTAGTACGTCCATATTCCAGATGAACATGTTACGTGTCGTACTATACGTGGTTTCTGGGTTCCTAATCAATGTTTGGTTCCTAAAGGAACCTTCCCTGTTGTAGCCATTTCTCATTTCTAAAAGATAGTCAAACTTTTCTATTGAGCTATGTGGCCAATCAAAAGTTGCATGGAATGAAGAGGGTAAAACTCTAAAAGTTCATGAAAGCAAAAGATAAACTTACAAAAGCTTTGAAGGCAGGCTTAAAAGCCATCATTTCATATATACAGCATCCTGAACAAGTAGCATGTGACGAATGTGTTATCTAGAATTCAAAGCAATTAACAACTAAAAGAACCTACCAAAGGGTCATTGGCCCAACGGTACCAAGATTCCAGCAATCCAGCCTCCCAGGAGGTCAAAGGTTTGACCAAAGGTGAGGAGTGTGCTTGAGTACTTTCCGTATATAAATATTACATACTATAAAAAAACTAAAAAGAACCTGAATTACCTAAAGACCATATATCTGACTTGGAACCATAAGGTATATCAGCGAGAAGCTCGGGACACATGTAACTTGGAGTTCCCACTACCTGAAATTGAAACGCTTGTGAGCAGAAAGTTCGCCTATGTGCACGTTGGAGTCCCTAATCCTTTTGGGACTTGGACTATTTATTCTTAATATATGTTGGAACCTCCATTCTTTCCTCAAGGGCTCTTCTAGATCTGATGGGTTCCACATATTCTCACATGGTATCAGAGCCAAGGCTACCACTCTAGGGACCAACACTCATGTCTAGCCCCTGTCAATATTTTGGGATAATTTGGGCCCTTCTAGCCTCCATTGGAGGGGGCGTGTTGGAGTCCTATACCGGCTAGACTTGGATCATTTCTTTTTAATACGTTGAAACCTTTGTTCTTTCCTCAAGGGCTCTTCTAGCCATTGATCTAATGGGGTTTCACATATTCTCACATGGTATCAAAGCCAAGGCTACCACTCTAGGGACTCGACACTCCCATCTAGCCCCCTGTCGATATTTTGGGATAATTTGTGCTCTTCTAGCCTCCATTGGAGTCTCATATCGGCTAGACTTGGACCATTTCTTTTGAATATATGTTGGAATATCCCGTCTCTCCACAAGGGGTCTTTTGGAGACTAATCTAATGGGGTTCCACATATTCTCAAAAGGTAAAACAGCCTTTAGATCAATCGTTGGAGCAATATACTTACAGAGGATGCAAGATCATCGGAAGTCAAAACTTTAGCAAGACCAAAATCACCTGAAAATGACAAAAGAAAGTAATGATAAATTAGACCTATACTATGCATGTGCCTTGAAACATTTTTGGACTTCATAGTTTGAAGTACAAGGCAGCAGATCATTACCAAGTCGGATTTCTTGATCTTTTGTTAGAAATATATTCGAGCACTGAAGTAAAAAAGGAAATATTAAGTTATATCATATTCTCGCTTTCAGAGAATTCAAACAAGGCATGTAGAAATATTGCAGAAAGATGTGGTTAACCTTGACATCTCGATGGAGAATATGACTTTTGTGCAAGTAATCAAGGGCTGCCAGGAGCTGAACAAACCATTTGCAGAGTTTCTGCACGTTTAAATGAGATAAAATGAGCAGAAGACACAGGTAGAGATTAGACATGGCGTTTGATTTTTCAGAGTGCACATGATTTTACGTCTGAATTTTTTTCCATAATGACGCCCAGTCGTCTTTTTTGCATAAACTAAACGACCCCAGTATGGGGATGGAATGTTCCTGGAAGCCCATGACCAGGCCAGCAGGGGCCAGGGGTGTCATGCTTAAACACGCATAACTTTTAATCTAGGTCTCCGTTTCAAGCCCAGGAATACACTCATTCGAGGCTTAAGACGAGGAGCACGCCCTAGGTAGGATCCAAAGGAGCCAATGGGGTACTTAAGGCCTAAAATGTCATTAAACATGTTTAGGGACCCTTTTGTGTTCTTTATTTTGGCAATTTCCATTCTTTGTTTGGGCTTCTATGGTTGGCCCATCAACTCTTTCAAGCCCATTTCCTTTTGGGCTCCTTATTTTATATGTTGAAGTTGTAATATGGGTGGTCAATAATTCAATACAAAAAATTTCCATTTCCATCCAATTTGAGTTCATTGTGACTTTGAGTTTGAGTGGTTGTTTCATTGAAGACCTCTGGCTTGCAAAAAATGTGTGAGACAAAGAAGCATGGATGTAGGCCAATTACTAAAGTAGATTAACCTCTTCCGGAAAATGAACTCCATCGGCTCTTTTGATTGCTTCAGCCCTGGATGAACAAAAAGTTGAAAACATCACAACAAGTCAACAATCATAAAAGAAAGTTACGAATTGATAAAGAATATAACTTACATGTCTCCTCCTTCGCAATGAGCTATAATAATACACACATAGCAACCCTGAAGGATAAAAAGTTCAGATAAATGGAAAACTACAAGCAAAAGTAAATTTACTCCCTCTATCCCATGGACATTGCAACACTTTCCTTTCCATGATGTCTTGATGAAAAGATGCAATATTTTTCTTTTTGGACTTATTTTACCTATTTACCCTCATTACTGTGACATGTGAATTGATGTTATTGAGTTAGGCTCACAAGATTCTTCTACTTCTGTAAGGGTATTTTAGATATTTGAGAAATAGCCTGACAATTCCCTTAACTATGTGCAATTTCATGGGACAGAAGGAGTACATTAGAAGCCTTAATAAACCAAGTGACAGCATGAGAACCAGCAGAGGCTGCAGAGCATAGGTACCTTTTCTATCCATGAATCTTTGTATTCAACTATAAAAGGATTTTGCACTTTGGAAATAAGCTCCATCTGCATAGGAGAGAAAGAGATAGTTTCCATTGAAGACGGCCACAAATAATATACTTCATATTAATTCTACAATAAAATCAGGCTTATAGGACATAAAAAGTGTTTTTAGGTGTCCTAATAGAATATTTTATAGGACTTAAGTTTATAGGACAAACACTTGAGGGTCCTATCTGAGAGTGTTGTAATAAGTTTAAACGACGCTTTTGGGCATCTTATCAAGCTTTTTATGACGCTTTTCAAACAAAGTGTCCTATTAGTCCTTTTTACATGATGCTTTTGACAAATGTCGTATAAACACAACTTCGTATAGGACACTTGTTTTACGAGACACTTTTTCAAATATGTCATATAAAAGGGCTCATAGGTCACCTACTTTCTAAAAAGTGCCTTAAAATGCTTGTAAGACGTCCAAAAGCTTTGTATGAACTTATTACAACACTTTTAGATAAGATAAAAGAGTGCGTGGTCTTGTAAACTTAAGTCCTATAAAGTAGTGTGTTAGGACATTGGGACATTTCAGGCGTCCTATAAACCCGAATTCATTGTAGTGACTCCCCCCATTCTCTGTTATCTGGAACTCATATCTTCATCTTTCCTTATGTCAAGTAAATGTGACCAAAATCACATTTTTATTCTCTTTGGATCATCCGCAAAAGGAGCAATGTTAAATGGCATGAATGAATCTTTCGCTTCAAAACTCATAAACCTTTGGTTGACAAAAAGTTATAACTGCATTAAACTATGACCGAAAGATTCCAGTATACTAAAACCAAGACATTGAGATCAATATCAAGAGAATAAAAGGTGATGAACAAAGCGTCCAATACAGTGATGAACAGTTAAGTCCAATATCAAGAGAACAAAAGGTGATGAACAAAGAGGTATAAACACAGTCAGTACAAGAGGGAAGAGCAACCTCCAGTACGGCAGATCTGCGAGTCCTATCAGACTGTCGGGCAAGCCGGATTTTCTTCAACACGTACCTGAAAGAGTAGAGGTTTCATCAATTGAATAAACCCAATACACCAAGCATTTTGCCTGTCATAGTCGAAAAACTTGGAGTAACATTAGTGTTCGAGTCCCATATCGGCTAGACTTGGAACATTTCAACCTGAATATCAATAGGAACCTCCCTTTGGTCTTTTCTCCTAAAAAGCCCTTCTGGGGAGTAGGCTAATGTGGGTTCCATATATTCTCACATGGTATAAGAACCAAGGTCTACCAATCTAGGGACTCGACACTCCATTTCACCTAAATATATGTTGGAACCTCCGTTCTCTCCTCAAGGGCTCTTTTGGAGAGTAACATGATGGGGTTCCACTTATTCTCACAATTACAATACAAATGAAACATAATTAAACAATAGAGATCGAAGCCTTACTTTTTCTTTTCACGTCTATGCCTCACAAGTAGAGCAGAAGCAAAGGATCCCTTCCCGATCTGCTCTAATATATCGTAGTTCTCCATTCGATGAACTCCAACTTTTCAATCTGCTTTCTCTGGAGAAGCTTCAGTCCTAGCGAACAACCACTATAACATGCTTCAAAAGCATCGAAATCGTTGTTAATGATTCATGTTTAGAGCTCTTACACAACAATCAACAAACTTAATAATGTCTATATCAAGCATATATTTTGGAAATCATGGTAAGTAATAATGCTCTCAAAATTATTTGCATAACACAACATATAAATATTCAAATTGGAACAAATGCTATGGGAACTTAAAGTGGTTTGGTGACATTCTGCTTGCAATAAATGAAAATTTCCCAATAGAAAATGACCCTTGTTGTTATGGGATCTTTATCAACACCAACCATCCATCTAATGAGAAAGGTAAGTAAGCTAGCCTTCTCATACATCCTTCCTAATTAGTTTCTCTCAACAATATGCAAAACAATCAGAATGTCACAATAATGACTTATTAAATACACCAATCTAATAAGGTGCCCTCCTACCAAAATGCCCTATCCCCCTAATAAATGGCAGAATTGTTGAACATTAAGCACATACTAATCATGTCGACCATTATAATGCTAAACAAATAAACAATAAGAACGTGATATACGTGAATAAGTAGTTATAACGCAAAATCAAAATTCTTCGTAATCACTCGATCTTACACAGTTACACTTCAACTAATGAAATTAAAATCCAGAAGAAACTATGAAACAGAAATATAGTACTGATTCAATGCATTAACAGAATAGTGATTGATAAACGAACAAATTAGGGCTTCAATTAGATAAAAATCAAGCAATCAAACCGCAATTGCTAAAATTAACAAAATAAAACGTGATGTAAACATCAAACACATACTAATGATGATGATCATTATAATGATAAGCAAATAGACAATAAGTAGGTGAAATCAGAAATTAAGAACGTGATCATTCTTCATAATCACTCGATCTTACACTTTAACTGATGAAATTAAAATCCAGAATAAACTATGAAACAGAAATATAGTACTGATTCAATACATTAACAGAATAGTGATTGATAACCGAACAAATTAGGGCTTCAATCAGAAGAAATCAAGCAATCGAAACGCAATCGCTAAAAATGCACAAAATAAAACGTAATGTAAACATTAAACACATACTACTGATGATCATCATTATTATTATTATTATGATAAACAAATAAACGATAAGAACAAGTAATCTCAATTGACAACAGATATACGTGATCATTCTTCGTAATCACTCAATCTTACACTTGAACCTATGAAATTAAAATCCAGAAGGATCTATGAAACAAAATCATACTACTACTGTACTGATTCAATGCATTATCAGAATAGTGATCAGTAATCGAACAATTAGGGCTTCAATTCGAAATAACAAAAATCAAACAATCAAAACGTAATCAATCGCTAAAATTCACAAAATAGAACATGATCTTCGATCAATAAGCTTAAATGCAACATAATTACATTAACATAACGAGTAAAAATCAATTGAAATCACGAAAGGAGAATTCGAAGAAGATAGTAAATAGTTATAGGAGTACCTGCTAATTGAAGAAGATGAATTAATCATAAATCAGCATCTGAATTCCATTAATAAGGAGGAAAAACAGAGAAATTGATTGAATTAAGAATCAATATATTTACAGAAATGTACAGAAAGATGAAGAAGAAGGATTTGATATTAAAAAACAGTTTGAAGGTTTCATGGAGGCAAGGCGGCAAAAGAATTGAAAAGAAAGCAAAGGGTAAAGGTGGTAGTAATAACACGTGATTTGAAAAAGGTTATAAATAAATACGTGCTCTCAATGTCTTCTTTTTGAGGGAAACCAACCACTTTTTTGTGACGGAAGGATTTGAATTTAAAAAAGAAAATTGAGTGCCTTTCATAACCCCGAGCAACCCGACCCGTTTTCCATAAAGCGGGTCGGCTATTATGGGTGCGCAAAATGCGGAAGGTTTGAAATCCGAGCTCAAACATGTATTGAGAATAAGATTTTTTTTTTACAAAACTTGAATGTGTTGAAATCCGAAGCCCGACTTGTGGGGATATTTGAGCTCAGGTTGGTTTTGATATTTGGCCACCTGACTTGACCTTGACAGAAAACCCGAAACTAGGGAGAGAGGCACATTCAAATGCAAACATTGCAATTGTTGCACATCTTACAAACCAATTAATTGGTATATTTTTATGGAAATGATTAGAGTTCATTTATGATAATTTAATTATTTATGGAAAATTATTAGAGTTACATTAGTTATGAGCTACACCTTATAATAAAAAAACATTCAATATATTTATGAAACCAAATATATATGGATAGTTGAGATTGGTTTGCAAAGTATGCAACAATTGCAAGGTTTGTATTTAATTGACCCTCTATTTTAAATATTATATAAACGTATTTATTTATCTTTTGAAAATCGTAAGTTTTTGTGAACCATATTATTTTCTAATTTATAAACCTATTATCGGCTTCATTAAGTATCTCAATTGATTGAATGCGTATATATTCTTTGTATTATAACTGAACCCGATGTAACCGAGTTTCCAAAGTGGAACCTAAATTTTGGGCCTTGGTTTTCATATCCTAAATCCAATCGGGTTTTTGTTTGTCTACCCAAACCACTTGACCTGACTGATGCAAACCCTAGGATTCTTGCCAAATGGATGTACCTTTAAGATGGATAGGAAGCCCGCCAATTGGAGGTTTGTTTAGCCAAATTCCACTGTTCCAATATTTTTTTAGTTTATTGTTTGACTTCGAGAGATTTTTGCCTTATTTTCGATGGACTTTCTTTGTTTTTTTTTTTGGGTTGATCTGCACAGAATTCTCTTTTTTCTGTTGATTTCAAGAGATTTTTAGTTTTTTTTGTTAATATTTATTGTATAGTGGGTTGGGTTCCAATAAGAGTTGAGGCTATTGTGGAAACTAAGAAATGCAGGAAGTGAATATCAAACGTTGGATGCACATGCATACTTTAGGATGAGATGCGCTAAGATAAGATGCACTGGACCAATTTCCTTATAAAGCACAACTTCTCACACAATCTTCACCCTTGTATACTTTAATATTTGTAGAACCCTCATAGTTAGTGTTCGTACATTTTATACCCAACAATATATATACAAAGATCTACCGAAAGGATGCATGTGTCTCTATTGACTTTCATAGGTCTATCCTTACAATTTTTAGCTTTTATACTCAAAAATTTATTTCTACTTAGTTCTTTTTCGTATATGTTTGTCTCATCTCTTGATGCCAAATAGTTGAGTCCTTGATGGATGTGATGGAATATCTCATTTGCCCAAAGTTATAATCCAAACGTCAACAAGAAGTCAACAATTGTGGCCACTGAGTTATCAAGAATTGATGTCTTACAGGCTGTAGCTGTAAAATATCGTGATTAGTTTGGATATAGCCCAAGGCGTTTTTCCAAGAATTACAAATCATTTATATCTTAGTTGGTCTTCCTAAGGACGATAACATCTTGTGGGTTGGGGGGGGGGGGGGGGGGCATCCCAAATGGAGTCAATTTCAAGGCATTAGGAGTACCAGTCATTGGGTTGGTTCAGTCAAAGATTGTGGTTGGGCTCAAGGTCTAGCGTAAGCTGTGCCAAGACGGCGACGGATTAGTGGGCTGCTCGTGGATGCCCGATACTGCCGGAGCCCAGAAAAGCGTGCATGCGTAAGTGTATGTTCGTGATAATCATTCGTTGGCTCGATACTGCTATGTCTTCCAAAAAAAAAAAAGTTACTAAATAGTTGATTTTACAAATCGAAATTTTTTACACCCTGATTTTACGAAGTGTAACTAATAAATTCGAGAGTAGATGGGACGTTGTAACTCTTCATCCACTTTTCTTAACGGGTTGGTGGTGGGCAACCAATCAACCATTCCTACCATTTTAGCTTCAGAATAAATACAAACCAATAGAAATAATATTTGTTAATTGAATATTTAAAATATTACTATAAAGTCTATGATAAAAAAAAAAGTTAGAATACGATTTGAAATAAATAATTTATTTATTCTGATAATCGTGTTGTTTATTCTTACGCAAAAAAGGTGCATAGTTTGATATTTATTTGTTGTTTTTCATTATTATTTAATAGTTTACGATCTTCTTTTTCGAGTTTTTTAGGTAGCATTTATTCTATTTTATTTGAGACTATTAATTTCCAGAATTTATAGTTTTTAGTAAAAAAATTGTAATTAACTGAAACAAAATTTATTCTTTTGTAATACAAAAATATTATAAACTGAAACAATTAACAATAGTAGTTTAGGTAAACAAATTATAACTGAAATTTCATGAAATAAATTTTATAACATATCTTTTATTATCTTGTTGCATTTTCATTTTTCTCAAATTAAAATACTATATATCTATTGTAGCAACATGTCATGTTGGGTTATTAGAAGTTCTTTTATGTACATCAATTATCCAAGTATAATATATTGTTGATGTGACAAACTGTTAAATTCATTTTTTCTAACTTATGTATCTTGATTATAAACATGTTTTAATTCGAAAAAGTTACTTGTAATGATCAACTTGAGTAGAGATCCGTAATCAAACTCATCGAACAAGCCAAGTTCAACACGTTAAGCTAAATTTGTATATTCTCTGTTCGAGATTAACTCAAGTTGAAAAATTACTAAATGGTTGTTTGTTTATCTTTTAATAGTTTCATCAAGAGACAACCTCTAAATCGCTACGAGGTGAATCATATTTGGCAATAAAAAGTCTACCTCTTCATGGTTCTAAAACCCTTTAAATGCTTTTGCAGCATGTGCCTCCCTTGACCATTCAACGCTCTAGTTTCATTCTGAACAATTACCGAACAACCATATTTCATTTTGCACTAAATACAATAGTTTCTTTATCATTTTGACCACTTAACCATCATGTACCAAATCATTCATCACTTGCCAAACAACCCCTAAACTGGGACTCGAGTTGCTTGTTGAATGCTGAAATCATCAACACTCTTATGTACTGCATTCATATCTAATAAATTCTCTATGATTTATTAAAATAAATAACTATAAGATATTTTTTAGTAAAATTAAATTTGATTTGGACATTATCTCTACTTAAAATTTTTCAAGAAGAGTTATACATTAAAATATCATACATTTTTGTCATCCAATATATTAAAAAAAAAACTTTAAATAAGACAATAATAATTCATTCTAAATAGGGATATAATTTTTTAAAATAACCATTCATCTCTACTCACTTAAGTGATTTCTAGACTTGAAGTTATATTATTTTCTATATTTATGGGACATTATAGAACTCCAAAATAAACTATCCATTTTTTTCATTTTAAAGAATTTGTTGAACATGTTTGTTGCAACTCCGTTGGATATATTAATACACAGAAATTGACACTAGTACCCAAAGTCTCACCTCTCCATTGGCCTCCTAACCATGCTCTCTACCATTTAGCACCTCATACACATGCAAGTTTGTTAAAGGGTCCGTTTTAACGGACCCAACACAAAAATACAAAAAAGATCAAGTTTGACCATTTAAATGAGTTGATGCTCCGTTTAACGGACCTGACTGTAGCAACGAGTGATTTTTTTTTTCTTTTTGTATTTGTGTGTTGAGTCCGTTAAAACGGACCTTTAACGGACATATGTGAATATAAAGTGAAAATGAGAGAGTGAATGGGTATGAGATTAATGGAGGGTGGGGTTTTGAACACCACCACGAATTTCCCATTAAGACAGTAAAAAATACAAATCCAATGTACAATAAAGTATAGGCTTTTAATATGTCATTGTTGGGATTTTGGCGGCTATACCCATAACGGTGCTCCTCTTTGCACATATACCCATACCATAACGGCGCCATAACGGCGTCATAACGGCGCCATAACGGCCCCATAACGGTGCCATAACGGCGCCATAACGGCCCAAAACGCCGTTATAACGGCGTTTTGGGCCGTTATAACGGCGCGATGTGCATAACGGCCCTTATAACGGCTTTTTAAGGGTATAAGTGCAAAGTGGGGGTGGGGCTATGGGTATACACATCAATTACCCGTCATTGTTATGTTATCACAAACTAATGGGGTCCTCCCAAATAGTGTACTTTTGATTTTTATTGTACCATTTGCATCTTTTATCATGTCAATAATTGGTCTAGTTTTATGTCCTTTTTATCTTTTATACAATGACAGTACGAATTTTATCTTGATGTAGAATATGGTTAACGTTTATTTTCACAGTTAGGATGTTGACAGATATTTTAATACATTATATATATAGTTATAACATTTGTTAGGTAGGTATGTCTGTTTTTGTTTCTTTTAGTTGACAAATAAAGATTATATCATGTTGGTAGGCTAGTTCTCAATTGTCAAATTTGGGTATTTATCGAATACCACGTGTTAAAAGCAACACAATATGCGTGTATGTATGTATGTATAGTATATTATAATACAAGGTTTTGGTAACGTAACCCACAAGTCCATAAGTTCTTACTGTTACATCAGATTAATCCACAAACCTTTAATAGGAGTACCACTACCCACAAGCCCTCATACCCATATCGAATTCGTAATGAAAATCTCCAATTAGCGACGACAGAGGGTTGAAATCAAAGATTTTGAATAATGGAGGATGAATAAACACCACAAATCGACGATTAATCAACAACAAGAAAAGAGATTAGATCCTAGCATAAAAAAAAATTAAAAAACGATTTGATGAAGATAGGTATGAATAACTTCCTAAAAACTCCAATAACCTTTATCACCATGCATAAATTACGGGACAATAATTTTTAAATCAAAAAATAAAATATGGGTAAAATGAAATGACCACTATGTCCTTGAGTGTGATATTAAAGGAAAATAAAAATAATATTAACTAAATCTTGATCTAAATAGATGGAGGGTTAAGATGTGGGGTGTAAGGTGGGGGTAACCTTATGATGGTTACCTCAAATATCTTGTAAACCGTGTAAACCAATCTACACCATTGATTTTCAAAAATGTTTCCATATTTCACATTCCCATATTTCCATAATCATTGACTTACTATAAATTTCACATTTCCATACTTTCAATGAATCCATATCCTTTGATTTTTTTGATCAATGGCCACGATGGGTTCACAAAGTTTACAAGATATTTGAGGTTTACAAATGAACCTCCCCCTCTCTCTCTCTATATATATATACATGAAGAGAGAGAAAGAAAGAGTGTGAGAGTGAAGTGAGAGAGACTCATGTAGCCACAGGATTGAGAACCCGTGGTTGAATCCCGCCTGGGGCGTAACACAAGCCAAGTGAGCCTGCTAATCTCGCATAAGGAGCCCACATGAGTACCTGTTTGGGGAGTTGGGGTACTCATGGCCCAAGAGCATTTTCAATAGCTTTTTTAAAATAGAAAAAATAGCTTAAACGGTAATGGATTTGTCACTCATGAACATTCTCTAACCTTCCATTATACATTCAAACCAAACGATATCGGATTACTCAGTTTTCATGTTAAACGGTTTGTGTTTTCGGTTATTTTTAGCATTCGGTTTAATCTCCAAGACATAAAAGATGACCAAATTAATGTCATCTAAGACTAACTTGTTAGTTGTTCGGCCCCTCCTCGAACTGTTGAGGGGTGAACCTAATTTTTTTTCTCCCAAACTATGGTACCATTTGATTATACAAAACAAATATAGATATATTTTTTCACCAAATCAATATAGGTCTGCTAGTTATTGATTTGTTTTTCAAATGTAAGATCTTGTACATTGAAGTCTTTACTCGCTTGTTTATGCAATTTTTTTACAAACATAATAAATTTAAAATCAAAAGCTAAAAGACTAGAAAAATAAATATAACATGACTCAAATAAAAAACCTCACATTTGAAAAATAAAGAACTCACTAACTCTACTAAGGTGACATGTGTCTTTATCGTAGCTTCAAACTATATGTGGTGACACACATCAAATTGATACAATGATACTTTTGACAACCCTATTAATTTTTTAGAATACGGTTAAGGGCGAAACCGTGACACTTGTCATTGTGTCCACCTTGACAATCCACTCTATTGGATATTGTGGGATGGGCTGCCATTGTGTTCTTCCACCATGACATAAAAAGTTACAGGGTCCTGAAATGTGTCGATGACCAATTTTGTTATGTGTTACCATATATATTTCGAAACTATAATAATGATACACATTTCCCTGTTAGAGTTGGTTTGCATAGTGTTTCTCGCAAATCTGACGCAATATATTTGTCTTAAGGACCGTTAATAAATGTTGATTGGGTTAAGTGTTGTGCGGGTAAGAGTGTTTACCAAGTGTTTTTGTTAAGTGCTTACTAAAAAAAGACTAATTAACATTTTCGCAATTGTATGTTAAAAGAAACGGAGAGGAAAATGAAGGGGGGAATATGGAATAATCAAATCTAACTTGGTTAAACATCATTTTGGTGTTGGCTCGGTTAGATTTTGGTCAGTTGCTCAGTCAAATCTCAGTATTAGCATACAACTTGACTGCTGACCAAAGTCAACACTAAATAAACAGCCTCTTAGGCCATCCTTATTGGGGGCGGTAGGAGACCGGTACGTACCGGTGGTGAACACCATAGTGGATGATGTTAAATGCATTGTTGTATACAATCCCATGGGTCTTAGGTCTGTCTCTTGTAACCTTTGTATATATTGCTTAGGTTTCTTCTCTATAATTCTGTAACCTAGTTTATTCTCTATCAATAATACACGGCTGATGCGGTAATTATCGTATATAAAAAGCGACACAAGTTTTAACCTCTAAAGCCTAACCACTGTTACCACATTCACAGGCAAGCGTACTTGGTCGTGAGTAATATAGTGTAGGAAAGTCCAGGTATCTTATCTACCACTGGGAACGGTTAAGCTAGATGTCAATTAAAGCTATAATTAATTAATCTAGAAAAAGGGGGTTTTGCTTTTGGAAAAGTATTTTAAAAGAAAAGACTAAAACAATTAACAACTAAACCCTAACCAAGAAGTGGAAAATTGATGAACAAACATACATTGGAGATAACTGAATCCATTATGGTTTACTTTCATGAGATATAGATTTATGATTGCTGTTAGAATTTAAGCACATAGCACCCAAGCATGTATATCCGGTCTTCCTAGTCCTAATACATAGATTGATTGTCAGACAATCCAGTACCAGTCACCCAATTCTATCACTACTGCACGGAACTCTACTATATGGCTGCTCTCGGTCCGAGCTAACCACCTAACATAACTCTCCGTGTTACCGAAGTGAAGGTCAAGAAAGGTTGATTAACCTAACGGAGTGTATCTATCTAGGTCAAACAGATACACCCAACCAACGAGTTCAAATAGCCATACAATACGAATCAAACCGAAATCAAAGATAACATTCAACAAACCATGTATCTATTAAATAAAAATCCAAAGTATTCAAACCACAATGAAAACAGAAAAGGGACTAGTACATAGACACACTAATCATAAATGCTTAAACAAACCGACTAAAGACCGGTAGGTTTGTCTCGGCATTCCCTCGAATCTCCTCCGTAGTCGTCACATCGAGCCTCCGTCTTCTCGGGTTGGAAACTCTAAGGGGCTCCCATACTAACCTAAACTAAACTATGAGAGAATTGTATCAAAAACTGCTTGTCCAAAACTGAATGACTCAAGGCTGTATTTATAAAAACCCCGTCAGACCCGTTTCGCGTTCGCGAAACGGAACCTTCACGAAGCGAAACAAGCGACGACCAAAACCCTAATCTTCTGGAAGCTTCCGAGAGAAAAACCACCTTCTTCGCGGCACGGGCACTTTTCTTTGCGGCGCGAGCACTTTTCTTCGCGGCGCGAAGGTGATAAAAACAGCTTCCGGATTGTTCCACTCGATTTTCCAGGATATTTCATTTCCTTAACTGCTGAAGATCCGTCTTTTGGAGGAAGTAATCTGTCTTAGGGAGCAAGAAAACCCTCTTAGGAGCCAAGAAATATCTGAATTTCCAAAGTCTTCACAAAAGTCTCCTTTTTGACGTTTTTTTACCCTCTTTTTACACTTTTACGCACAAGCACCTCCAAAACCTACAAGATTAGGATTTACACCTTTTTTTAAGTCAAACAGTATCACAAAAACTCTCAAATTAAGCACAAAAGTGGGGAATTAGCACGAGTAAAATATGTATAATTTTGGAGTTATCAAAATTCTCACACTTAAGATTTGCTTGTCCTCAAGCAAACATATGATAAAATAAGAAAAATAACGACAAAATTATCCTCCATCTATGATCATGCTTTGAAAGAACAAGGATAGTCGCAAGAAATCAAACACAATTCAGACACCAATCAAAGCCTCACAAGTCATCAAAGTCATGCTCAACCTTTTACCCTCACAAAGTATGTAACAAGTGTATCTCTCAAGGGGTAATATGTTATATATAGTGATCACACCGATACTCGACATCTTACCAAACGCATATGCTTGTCACCAAATCTCATCTCCACCACTGAAAAGTTGTCAACCGTCAAGAGGACTTTAGGGTTGTAACGTTAGGCTAAGGGTAAAGGGTAGGATAAAGGATATATATAAGTGACTCAAAGGGTTGTAGCAAAAACCTGAAAACCAATCAGTTCAAGATCCAAATTACAAAATCTGACTTTTTGAAATATTTAGAGCTCGGGATTCTATCACTTTCACTTTTTATATCGGCCTAAGCATATTGCTTATTTGGGGCTCGATATTTTTTTTCTTTTCTTTTAAGCACATCGACTCTTTTGATTTTCTTTTCTTTTTGAGTCGTTTTTCTCTTTTTGATTTTTCTCTTTTTTTCAAGGGATTACTTCTTCAAAATGTATCTAACTATCCCTAATATACTATTGTATGTACCCACCTAAAAAAAATTCTTTTGTATATATCAAACTTTATTTTTTGGGAAAATTTCATCTATGTCCTTAAAAACTTGGGATATTAAGCATATATCCTTGTAAACTTCAATATTACATCTATATCCTTCCAAACTTTAATAACTCACACATATATCCTTATCCCTTATTTAATTATGTTTTAAATAAAAACAATTATCTATAAATTCAATTTAAGTTGTAAATGACCTAATTACCCTTCTAATATTCTTCCAAATAACAAAATTGATTTCTCAGTTACTCCTATGTAATCGACGACCTCCAACCAAAATCAAAATCGATTTTCAATCGACCACACAGGCCTCCCAATCGATCTCTCATCAATATCGATTTCTGCAATTGAATTCTTTAATCGATTTCTGCAATCGATTTCGACTTCCCAATCGATTTGCATTTTATCGATCAACTCAAAAATAGATTTCTGCAATTGATTTCTGCAATAGATGATGATGATTTCAGCATGTGTTTGGTTATAGGAAGTGTTTTACATATATGATTATAATTTTACCTTTTTTGGGGGGTTTTTGGAGGTGTGGTTTGATCTGTGAATCAGAATCAGAATTTTGTGGTTTGATTTGTGTAAATCTGAATTGGTGGTTTGATTTGGTTAGAAATGAGTTATCACAATGGCTTTTTTTGGTTCTATTTGGGTGCTTTTTTTGGTTCTATTTGGTTCTCTTATTTTGGTTCTATTTGGTTCTATTTGGTTCTCTTATCTGTTTTTTAGTCCCAAGAACCCAAAAATCAAATGTGTATAAAGAAAACAGTGGATTTTTTTGGTTCTATTTGGGTGCTTTTTTTGGTGCTATTTGGTTCTCTTATTGTTTTTTAGTGCCAAGAACTCAAAAGTCAAATGTGTATAAAGAAAACACAAAGAAAACACAGTAGCTTTTTTTGGTTTTATTTGGGTGCCTTTAATTTGTATACTTCTCTTTTCTATTTTTTAATGCCAAGATGTAATATCCCAAATCTTGATAATGTTTTTATTTATTTATTTATTTAATAATTTATTTATTTATGGATTTTAGTTGTTGAATAATTAGAAGTTGGATTTGGGTTAGGAGTTAGAGTGGGACCCACTTTCTAAAATTTTGGCCCATTAGGCTTTATAAAAAGGAGAGGGAAACAATCTGATGGTTAGATGTTGGCTTGAGGAAAAAGGAAAAAAAACGAGAGAGAGTTGACGTGAGAGAAGGAGAGAAGAAAAGAGGAGATCGCCGGTGATTTTTTTTCGTTGTCGTCGAAGGATTTAAAGGTAATCACTTTTGACTCTTGTAGTTTGAATGTTTATTGATGGGTCGTGGTTCAATCGAGATGTAAGTTTAGGGCGTTTCATGGCGACAACGAGTTGCTCGGTTGTTATACAGCGACGGCGGCACACGGTAGTCGGGCGGCGGTGGCAGATCACGCCGCCGCTGCTGTTTGCATAGCCGGCAGCGGTTGTTGAACCCGTTGCTGTTGTTTTGTGTTTAGCAACCTTTCCGGCAGCGGTGGTGGCCTTCTGCTACTGCTGTCGGCGTCTTGCGTTTTCCCGGTGGCGGTGGTGAGTTCCATTGCTGTCGCCGGTGTTAGGTGTCTCCGGCGGTGGTGGCTTGCATCATGTCGCCGCCGTTAGCTGTTGATTCTTTATCCGGCAGTGGTGGCGAGGCCTCTTGCTGCTGCTGCTGCCGTGTGTGGTGGCAGCGGAGGACTTCGGTGCTGCTGCCGTGTGGTGGTCGGCGTGGCGGCGGTGGTGTGTGTTCACCGCCGTCGCTGCTGTTGCGTAGGGCTAGCGGTGGTGGTTCCTACCATCGTCGCTGCTGATGTAATAATGATTGTCCGGTAAGATGTGCTACCGTCTTAGTCGCCGTAAGTTAAGAATGTTTCACGTAGTTAAGTTCACCAAATTAAGGGATGGCAGTGGGTCTTAGTAGTGATTATGTGTATGAATTTCAGATTTCTCGTGTGGTTGAATTGTGTCCGGAAATACTTTAAAGTCGTGTGCTAAACCCAGATACGAGGTGAGTGGGTTTTTACATATTCTATATTGTAACCGTTATATATGTGCTAGATGAGGCCGGGTCGTGGGACGATCCGAAGAGCAAGTAATCGCTAAGGCCGGGTCTTGGGACGATCCGAAGAGCGAGTAATCGCTTGGGCCGGGTCGTGGGACGATCCGAAGAGTGGGTAACCACTAAGGCCGGACTGCGGGGCGGTCCGAAGAACGGGAAACCGTTAAGATGTTTGTGTGGATATGTATATGATTGTTCGATATATTGTATGTGATTATTTGCTCACTAAGCGGTTGTGCTTACCCCACGAATTCTCCATTTTTTTTAGGTACGAGTTCGAGCGTGGATAAAGGCAAGGCTCCGGCTTGACGATCTCCGTGACGGCACTCCGATTAGTTATAAGTTGATTCATGATATTTGATTAAACATTGGTTTTTAGGGGATTTTTTTTAAACGAATGTTTTTTTTATGGTGATTTTTCTTAATATAATTTACTAAAAACATGTGGTGTTACAAACTTGGTATCAGAGCCTAGGTTTAAGAGAATCAACATACACACTAGTGGGTGTGTGTGTGGTTGGACTTAAACTAGGTGAATTTGGGAATAGTTAAGATCGGAATGGCCAGCGGAACCGTCAAGACGGAGGTGAGCAATAGTTGAGTTTTTGATATATATATATATATACACGCATGATATAGAAGTGAATTGTGTATACATGTTATTATGCATAGTATTATGTGGATTGATATAATGAGCTATGTGGGATAGTGATTATGTTTGCGAGTACCTGCTTAGTCGATAAGTTAAGGTTTAGGTAGGATGGTATCAAACCCAAACGTAGACACCTTGGTATGTTAAGGATGGGTTATCGGGCATGTTCTTGTTTGATTGGTGCCCGGTGATCCTGATTTGACTATCATGAATGGATGGTTATAGTAATACGGCGCCAATAATAGTGTTACTATAAACACCTGTGTAGTGTTGGGATTGATTAAGTCCTGGAGACTTTAACTCATTAATGACAGTTAGGGATGAGCATATATGTGGTTAGCTAATATGTATAGTGCTTATGTGGAAGGTGTGAATTTAACTATGATTCTACATGCGCACTAAGACTAGAGGTAGATACTTGCATGAGCACTAGTAGCTTAAAGATATGGTTAGACATCGTGATGTAATGTAACTGCCTTATTGTAGTTAAGACCTAAGATTTTCTTGCACCCTCAGAATGGTGCAAACTAGGAATAATCCCAGTGGGAGTGATGCCGAGTAGGCAGACCAGCTTGCTGCTCAAATTACTGCGATTCTGCAACAAACACTGCCAGGGCTTTTTGACCAGATGAGGGATGAGCTAGTTCAGACCCTGGATCAGCGTATCGATGTGGCTCTTACGGCACGGAGTTCGGGGAGCGGGAGCACGGCACAGTCGCAGAGTCGGGGGGTCACCTACAAGGATTTCATGACATGTAAACCACCGTTTTTTGAGGGGCAGAAGGACCCCGTAGCTTGTTACCGTTGGTATTCAGCTGTGGAAGGGGCTTTCCGCACAAGCGGATGCCCGGCGGGCTCGAAGGTTCTTTTTGCGGTGAACCTACTCCGGAATGCGGCTAAAGATTGGTGGGACCTGGTCCTTAAGAGACTTTCGGAGGTGCAGATCACTGCATTGACTTGGGAGGAGTTTAAGGTCATGTTCGATGAGGAGTTCGCTCCTAGCATTGAGAGAGAGCGGATAGCAGCAGAGTTCCTGAATCTAACCCAGACGACAGAGAAGGTGAATGAGATCACCGCGAAATTTTTAGAGAAGCTGCTGTTCGTGCCGGGCTATGCGAACGATGAGTCCCTGAAGATGGCTCGATACCTGGGGGTTCTGAAGACGGAAATCAAGGGGCAGTAACCACGAAAAGGTGCAAAACATTCAGCGATATGGTGGAGACAGCGAGAGCCCAGGAGATACACCTGGAAGAGCGACGACAGGGAAAGCGCAAGGCGGATGATCAGTCGGGGCCAGTTAAGAAGTACATGGGAGCCAAGAGCGATACTAGGAGTGGACCTGCAGCTTGCAGCAAGTATGGGCGGAACCACAGAGGTGAGTGTAGGGCTCAGGAGACGACATGCTTTAAGTGTGGCAAGCAGGGCCATTTCAGCCGCGAATGAAAAGAGACGACGAAGATCTGCTTTCACTGCTACCAGTCCGGGCATATCAAGACCAATTGCCCCCAGCTGAAGGGAGCACCAGTTCAGGCCCCGGCCCCAACGACGCTTAGGATTACTGATGGTACTACTACGGGGAGGAGCGGACCTACTACACGAGGACGGGCGTTCCAGCTGACTGCTGAGGAGGCACAGACTGCACCTGATGTGATTACAGGTATTTCCCTTGTTAAGTTTAGTTATTTAACTCTTTCCTTGTGTAGATAGATAGTAACTTGCTGTATGTGTAATTTAGGCATCTTTCCTGTTAACTCAAAGCATGCGTTAGTACTTTTTGACACGGGGGCCACTTGGTCCTATGTGTCGCATAGGTTTTGTAAGGACTTCCAAATAGAGTTAGGTAAGCTAGACAGACCTGTGAAAATTGACGTAGCCGCGGAGGAGGTGCATGTGGTAGAGCGTGTGTATCGTGGGTGTACCATCGACATCTTCGGGGTGCAGTTCAACATCAATCTCATACCCGTCCCCATGAACGGAATTGACGTGGTAGTTGGGATTGATTGGATGTTTCTGAATCGGGCGACGACAGATGTTGCGGGTCAGTTGGTGCGGATCCAGAATCCGAGTGGGGGAGACCTGATAGTGTACGGCAAGGGAAGAAGGGTGAGTACGTTGTTCTGTTCTGTCGCGAAGGCACAGAAGTACTTTCAGCGAGGAGGTTATGGTTTCTTGGCTTATGCGATGGCAGACCAGACGGAAGAAAGGAAGCTGACGGTAGCGGAGGTACCGATTGTTAGCGAATACCCGGATGTATTTCCGGAAGATCTGCTAGGCCTACCGCCAGATAGGCAGGTTGAGTTCGACATTGATCTGGTGCCGGGGGCGGCTCCAATCGCACGAGCTCCTTATCGTTTGGCACCACCGGAGCTTTAGGAGTTGTCGGATCAGTTGCAGGAGCTCTCGGGCAAAGGTTTCATCCGTCCGAGTTGTCACACCCCGCTAAAGCGGAAACACGGAGTGTAACAGCGCAAAGTAGCACAACACAAGTATAGACAATAAACGCCATAGCATATCAAAATAATTAAGTTTTTACAATTTTACATCGAACTAAAGTCTTAAAATTTTTACAACGAAAACCAAAGTACAACGGAAAGGAAATTTAGTCTTGATATGCATGAAGGCGTAACACACGTGCATTTTATTCTTCTTACTTTGGCTCGCCTGAAAAGCATGAAAGTTAAAAGGTCAACTATCGTCATAGTTGGTGAGTTCACGGGTTTAACAACACACATATACATGGATCGCGTTGAAAAATAATACCGGAGATATATAATAAGTTCAAGCAAGAAAACTTGATAGTTGGATTTTGCGCGGGTTTCGCAATCATGCGCGGGTCTCGCAAAATCCCGGCGTATGGTACTTATCATGCAATACTTACACACAAGATTAACAAGCCACTACTAATCTCCTAGAAGCATAGTTTTTGCCCCGCAATGCCATGCTTATCGCAACATGACACAACAATCGTTCCACAAAAAGTAATTAAACACCGATCGTTATCGTTTCCAACCCCGTTGCAAGCGGGGTACGAAAGGTGGGGTTGCCAACCCGATAGCGCTACCATTGATTACTCGGTCCACCGCAGTGAATTAGACTTAGTAGTGTGTACGAGGACTTGCGATAAGAAAAACACCCAATTAATCTAGATAAGTATGCATACCATAGCCACAAAAATCGTTCCACAATAAATCGTTCCAAAGAATCTTTTCAAAAATAGTTTCAAAAGTTTAATCAACCGGTAGTTTGTATCATGCTTTCCACCCCAAAAATGTAAACACGTAAAAAGGGGCCGTGAATAACTCACCGAGTTGTTGGTTCATGAGTCCCGAGTTAGCGAGGTTCCACCGAATTCCGACCTAGTGATATAAAGTATTTTAATAAGTTACTTGACCCATTTAAGTTCCTTAAGTTAAAGTAAAAACATACGCGCGAACGAAACTTTAGTTTTTATAACGATTGTCGAAAAATACGTACTTTGGTGATTATAACCGAAGTGTGAAAGTTGGTATATGGTCATGCATGTGTGTTCTTCGTTGATTTTACCCCATTTATCCTTCCAACAACCTTTTAATGTCCATGGATTACTTTTGTGAAAGTGTTTTTAGAAGAATTAAGATTTTACATAAAATAACATTTTTCAATTTTTCCCCATTCTTGACAGATTCGGAGGCTGTTTTGGGACATGCATTTGGGTATGATGCACAACTCCAAAAATTACGAAATTTTAATATGTTTTAGCCATATATGTTTACTAATTATTGACCAAATTTCATAATTTTTGGAAAAGGTTAGGGTCCTCAAACAGAAGGTTTATTAAAATAGTGACAGCAACTAGAGCTGTTGCGCAATCTTTTTGTACGGACTGTTTGAGGGTCCGTAACTTGGAGTTTTGGCAAACGGCCAGTGGGGTTTGAAAGGTAATTCAATGAACTTGAATTTAAAAAAAAGAATCATGTCATTTGAACATTTTATGAAGGAGTTATGGCCTCTCAAAGTCAGGTCCGAATCTGTCCAGAATCTGTTGGACGATTTTAGACTAGTTGTTGAATAACAAAATGTTTCTTTTGTTTAGTAAATTTTATGATGATTTCTCTTTGCCAAAGTTCAAGACCAGATGTGTTTGAAGGAATATCACTTCATAAAACACATTTCACACATGCATTCACATAATTACCAAATTAAACAACAAGAAGGTGTTCATAAGCCATCAACTCACTTATTGCTTGAATCTTTAGAGAATCCAAGCAAAGAAAGGGTATTTGGCTATATGAATTCATCTAAACCACATGCAAGATGGTAGATGATCATGAGAAAACAAAAATAAGAATATGATTAAGGAAGCAATGTGGGTTTATAACCTCACTTATTGCTTTATTCACAATGAATATATCAACAATGTGCATAAACTAACAACATGCAATGAGGGATTTACCACTCTTATTGCATTTATACGAAATAATAAGAAGAAACAAGAAAGAAATACTTGGAATGTAAACTTCTTACAACAATCTATGAACAAGAGTTGAAGTTATGAAACAAGAATTATAAGGATCATCCATGCATCCCAACTTTTGATTGATCCTAGATGATTTCCTTTGCATAAAGATGCAAGTACTTTCATCTCACAATATTGAGATGATGATGATATAGTGAAGAAAAGAAGAAGATGATCTTGATTCTACCTCTGGTGTGTTCTTGAAGATCACTTGAATCTTCAAGAACTTGAAGATGTGTATGGAAGAAGCTAGAGAGTGTTGAGAGAATTTCTTAGAGAGAGAGAGTTTAGTGAGAGAAAGGAAAGTGTGGAATGAAATGAGAAGGATGTAGGTGGTTTATATACTAAGTGAAAGAGAAAGAGATGGATAGAGAGTGGTGGTGGTGGACGGCCAAAGAGAGAGGGGAGGGAGAGATGGTGGTGGTGTGATGTGTTGATGGAGAACATGAAGTGTGTAAGTAACTTACACATTTGTTGGTTTATTGAAGAATCTTTGTTTCTTGATTTAATTAAAACCAAGCGCTTCTAGAAGGCTTGTTTGATTTAAAATATGGCTGGTTTCAAGCCACTAAAATTTGTAAGTAATATTAAGGTTTAGTAGTATTGAGTGTAAAAGCTGCTAAAATTGGAAACCGTTACCGAAAACGCGCGTTTTTGCGATTTTTGCGTAACGAAAGCAGTTTTTCGTATTTTTATTAAGGAACTTATTAGAAATTAATATTTTTAATATTTTGGGTCATTTAAAAATTTATTTGACAGTCTAGTGGTCGGAATCGGGACCTGCTGTTAACAGTAAGTCGGTTTTGCGTACCGACTATAGTGGCGACTCAATAATCATCAAAGGCACTTATCTAGCCTTTAAGCAATAAATGTTATCTTATAATATTGTTATTGACAAAATGACAGTACCAAAATACTGTTCCGCTCCGGTAGATTAGTTAAAGTTTTACTGGCCTGAGGTGGGAAGTGGAGGGTTGTCACAGTCTCCCCCGGTTAAAAGAATTTCGTCCCGAAATTCATTTGTTGTTACTTCCACACCTAATCAAGTAAAGAGTTGAGGGTACTTCTACCTCATGAAGTCCTCACGTTCCCACGTGTATTCTGGTCCACGCCTGGACCTCCAATGTACCTTAACAATCGGTATCTTGCTCCTTTTGAGCTTCTTGACCTCCTTGTCAAGAATTTCTATAGGTTCCTCGACGAAGCGGAGGGTTTTGTCCACGAAGACTTCTTCTAGAGGGATAACTTGGGATTCATCGGTTATACACTTTTTGAGATTCGACACGTGAAATGTGTTATGAATCTCACTCATTTCCTCATGTCGCCTAAGCTTGTAAGCAACTGGGCCGACTCTTTCGATGATTTCAAAAGGTCCAACATACCTAGGTCTTAGCTTTACTCTCTTACCAAGACACACTAGGCCTTTCCAAGGGGAAATCTTTAAAAGTACTCTATCTCCCACTTGGAATTCCAGCGGTTTTCTACGGTTGTCAGCATAGTTGTAAGGAATTCTACCAATGGTAGGTGATCATCCCAGTTCCTTCCAAAGTCTACGACACATGCGCGCAACATATCTTCCAAGGTTTGGATGGTCCTCTCGCTTGACTATCGGTCTGCGGATGATATGCCGTACTCTAGTCCAATTGGGAACCTAAAGCTTTTTGCAGCGATTGCTAAATTGCGACGTAAAATGGTGTTGATCCAGCTCTCCTAAGACCTGATGAAATGATAATGATCCTGAATCTTTACTTAGTGAATAGGTTTTTACTTCTGTTATAGCTTGAGGAATTATCACTGAGTCTGTTCAGTGTTATTCCATGTTACTTGTGCTGTAACTTAACTTTATAGATTTCAGGATCAGGATCAGGAGACTAACGAGCCTGTTCTACAGTTTACTGATCCTGTCCACTGAAGTAAAGACCTCCTCCTGAAGACATTAAGATCATACACAAAGAACCATCAGCGACGTCGAAGAAATAGCTGATGACAGGAACAGCATGCTCGTGATCTGAAGACGGAACTCAGTGATAGCAGTCTGTTCACTATCGTATGACATCCTGAAGATTCATCAGGATACACGTGACCCTGAACTTCCTCAGTTTCAGGACTCTAGTCACTGATCAGTATCCTGATCCTGAAGGATTAGAACAATGTCTTAGTCTAATGCACAAAAGGATTATCCGCCTTTACTGACACAATAGTACATAAGGGCAGTTACTTTACTGTTCCCTCCGTACTTATCAGACCTCAAGGCAACTGTTTACAAACATCCTCTTTTGCACACCATGCAAAGAGTATTTGTTTATAGTAAATAGTACAACAGACCACTCACATTGTGACACGTCACAATAGTAGGTCTGCATGCATTTAATGCATGGAGTATAAATAGGACGTGAAGAGATGTTCTCCATACTTCTTCTTCATCCAAAAATACTCAAGTCCTTTCTCTCTTATTCCCTCTATCTTCTTTCTTTATTCTCTTCTCACTTAGTGCATAGTGAAAGAACTTAGATTGTTTAGTTTAGACTATTAGTCTTTTCTATTTCCGCAACAATCTGTAAATTCATTTTGTTAATACAACAAGAATTTAAAAGTGAAAAATTGTGTGATTATATTCAACCCCCCCCCCCCCTTCTATAATCCCAAACACTATCCTTACTTGAAGGTCACCTACTTGGGACCAACAAGTGGTATCAGAGCAGATACAAGCTCTCATTTTTTTTCTTAAGAAAAATCTTGTGATCCTCTCTCTTCTTATTCTATGGCTCTTCAAGCTAAGGATAACTACTTTGATACCGGCTCTGCTGGAAAGCCTCCTCGGTTTAACAAAGACAACTTCTCTCTTTGGAAAACCAGGATGGAACTTTTCCTCTCTGGTTCTGATCCCCAGATTCCTTACTTTCTGGAAAACGGACCACATGTGCCTACACAAACCGTCCACCCTATTCCTGCTGCTGGCGGTCAACCTGCTCTACCAGAACGTGAACTGGTAAAACCTGTGACTGATTGGAATGATGAGGACAGACGCCTGGTCAATATTGACACCAAGGCTAGATCTCTCATTGCCATGTCACTTCCTGATGACGTCTTTCATTCTGTCTGTCACCTTCGCTCTGCTAAGGAGATATGGGACACTCTTTGTGTTCAATATGAAGGTACTGCCGTACTCATGGAATCAAGAAAGATTTTCTTGGTTCGTCAGTACGAAAGCTTTATTCATCAGAAGGATGAAACTCTCTCCAGCTACATCAGAGATTTAACTGTCTTCTGATTGACTTGAAGACAATCGGTACTACCTACTCTAACTCTGAGGTGGTCACCAAGTTCATGGAAGCTCTTCCTGAACATTGGGAAGTTTACACCTCCTGCTTAACTATGTCAAAGGACATAAAGACACTCACCCTAAGTGAGTTGTACGGTATTCTTCTGAACCGTGAACAACAGAAGAAACTGAAAAAGAATCTCATAAGAGATTCTAAAGAATCCAAAAGCACATCTGTTGCATTGGTTTCTGATTCAGTTCCTCCTATTGCTACTGCTTCTTCTTCTGTAACTATTACTGAAATAGAATCATCTGACTTTGAAATGTCAGAAGATCCTGATTTCAATGAATCCCTGGCTCTCCTAACTAAATCTTTTAAAAGGTTTGCCAAAAAGGGATCTTTCCATAAAAAGAAACCTCTTTCTATTACTGACAAACCTAAGTCAGATCCTGTTGACAAGGCCACTACTATCTGCTACAACTGTCAGGGCAAAGGACACTTTGCTAATGATTGCAGGTACAGAAAAAGTCAGTTTGCTCCCTCCTCTGCTAAATCTTCTTCTAAGAACCCCAAATACCAGCGCCTGAAGGAAAAGTACAAGAAGATGAAATTCCAACGAAAAGGCAAAGGTTTAATTGCAGAAGACTGCGATTGGGATGATGTGTCTTCTGACGACTCATCTGATGAAGAGGAAACTCAAGTGGCACTCATGGCCATTATTGAGGAACCTATCTTAGCTCTCATGGCTAAAATAGAAGAGGTCCCTGAAGAGGTTCCTACTCCTGAAGCTTCAACCTCTGCGACTGAATCTACCAGTCAGGTACCTATTCCTCTTGTCCCTCTGGAAAGCTTAACTCAGCTTGACCTGGTAACTCTAGATCTTTACAAAGCCCTAAATGGTAAGACCTCTGCTGAGAAGATGAACATCGATCTTCGAGATCAACTCAGAGAGTGTCAAGAGAAAATTAAACAACTCACCATTTTGGAAGAAAACTATAAGGACCAGGTCACTGTAAATAAAACTCTTTGCATTGAAAGAGAAACGGCCCTTGCTGCTAAAGAAAAGGCCTTAGCTCAATTAAATGCTGAGAAAGTCACCATCAAAGGATGGAGTGACGCCTCTGAAAAAGTTGATGTAATATTAGCTTCTGGAAGAACTGGTAAAAGTAGAAGAGGTCTTGGATTCACTCGTGGATACAAGAAAGAAGAAACTAAGTCTGACAGTTCTATGCTCAAATTTGGAAAATTTGTTTCCTCTATTCCTCTTCCTAATGCTTCTAAAAACACTCCTTCTTCTTCTTCTAACACTCACCCTGAAGGTGCTCCTAAGAGCAAAAAGAATATAGTTAAGGATAAATCCAAAACTGAAACACCTTCAAAGACCAAGGGTCCTAAACCCAAGAACAAAGTTCTGGGTGGTGGTCCTTCAGTCTCTGGAACTAAGTCTCCTTCTCAGAGTCCTGCTCCTAGACTGAAGATTGACCTAAAGCAAACGACTAAGGAGAAGACTCCAATTCCTCCTCTGTCAAATGCTAAAGGCATACTTGGTGCAGGTCCTGCTCACTTGAAGTTCAAAAACTTCATGGACCCCACAAAACGCTCTCTTTACCGCAAATGCTATCACTGTGGATTAAATGACCATATTGCGAGTAAGTGTCCTGATGCTACCAAAGCTGAAAAATCAGTTAAGGTAAAGAAGGTTCCTAAGACTGAGAAATCAGTCAAAGGAAAGAAGGTTGTCAAGACTATCCCTTCAGTCAAGACTCCAGCCTCCTATACTGAGAAATCAGTAAAGGCTGACACTGACTCAACCAGTCCTACTGATAATCCTGGATCCATAGTTCTATGGGTACCAAAGAAAACTTAAACTCTATATTTTACAGGATAAGGGCATCTGGTACTTGGACAGTGGATGCTCTCGACATATGACTGGTTCTAAATCTGTCCTCACTAACTATCGTGAAGAAAGAGGTCCTGCTGTGACCTTTGGCGGAAACGGTAGAGGCCAAACCCGAGGGTATGGCACTCTTACCAACGGAGTAACTACTTTCAAACGAGTTGCTTATGTTGAAGGCCTGATGCACAATCTTCTTAGCATCAGTCAACCATGTGATAAGAATCACAAAGTTTCTTTCTCAAAGAAAAAGTGCAAAGTCAAGAACAGGAGAAAGGAAGTTATTCTCACTGGTGTTAGACATGCAGATATCTACATCATCAACATGAATACTTCCACTGATAACTTCTGTTTCGTATCACGTGCTTCCACTGATATGAATTGGCTCTGGCACAAGCGTCTCTCTCATCTCAACTTCAAGACGCTGAATCAACTCTGCATCAACAACCTGGTTATTGGTCTTCCTGACTTTCGCTACACAAAGGAATCTCTTTGTTCAGCTTGTGAGAAAGGAAAACAGACCAGGGCTAGCTTCAAGTCCAAGCAGATTTCCTCCATCAGCTCTCCTCTACAACTTCTCCACATGGATCTCTTTGGACCCGTTAATGTCCAATCCATTGGTGGAAAGAAATATACTCTGGTAATCGTAGATGAATATTCCAGATATACTTGGGTTTTCTTCTTACGTGCCAAGAGTGATGCTCCTGAAGAAATCATCCTGTTCGTCAGAAAGATGGAAAGACTCAACAACCTTACTGTTCGATCAATAAGAAGTGACCATGGGACTGAGTTCAAAAACAGTACCCTGGAATCTTTCTTTGAACAGAAAGGTATCTCTCAAAACTTCTCCTCTGTGAGAACTCCTCAGCAAAATGGTGTTGCTGAAAGACGGAACAGGACGTTGATTGAAGCTGCGAGATCTATGCTGAGTGAAGCCAACCTTGCCACTCAGTTCTGGGCTGAAGCCGTAAATACTGCTTGCTATACTCAGAACAGATCTCTGATTGTCAAGCGTTTCAGAAGAACCGCTTACGAACTCTTTCGTAACAGGAAACCATCAATCGAACATCTCCATATCTTTGGCAAGGTTGAAGTTCATATCTGCTACATCCTGAACAACAAGATAATCTTGGAAAGTTTGATTCCAAATCTGATGATGGAATTTTCCTCGGATACTCATCCATTTCTAAAACTTACCGTGTGTTCAACAAACGAAGACAAACCATTGAGGAAACGATTCATGTCAAGTTTGATGAATCGGGTCCTACCTTTCCTCACCCAAATGATAATACTGAAATCAATCAGTGGGCTGACTCTTTCTTTCAAGTCCCTGAACCTCCTATTGCTGATCCATCTCTTCAAAACCTTCCTGATGGTTTTGAAGAAAATCCTATACCACCCACTGATATAACCACTCCACCTCTCTTTAATGCCACCCCTATCTCTCAAATCACACCACCTGAACCTGATCAACCCACTAACAGTGAAGACTTCTCTCAAACCACTGTTAGTGAACCCTCTCCTACCAATCTTCTTCCTGATCCATCATCCAATGAAGCATCTACTTCAGGACAGGTGTATCAACCACCTGCTCTCCGATGGACCAAAGATCATCCCATTGATCAAGTTCTTGGAAACCCTTCTTCTGGTGTGAAAACCAGACGTCAGGCTGGTAACGTCTGTCTTTATGTAAATTTTATCTCTGAAAATGAACCTAAAGAAATAGATGATGCCTTGCGTGATCCTGCCTGGGTCTCAGCCATGCAGGAAGAGCTAGCAGAATTCATCAGAAACAATGTCTGGCTTCTCGTCCCTAGGCCTCGAAAACGTACAATCATTGGTTCCAAGTGGATTTTTCGAAATAAACTTGATGAGATTGGTACAATCATTCGAAACAAGGCTCGCCTTGTGGCTCAGGGATACAGGCAGGAAGAGGGCATTGATTACGATGAAACTTTTGCTCCTGTTGCTAGGCTCGAAGCAATTCGACTCTTCCTAGCTTTTGCAGCACATATGAACTTCAAGGTTTATCAGATGGACATTAAAAATGCCTTTCTGAATGGAAAACTTAATGAAGAAGTCTATGTGGCTCAGCCTCCTGGCTTTGTAGATCCTAAGTTCCCTGATCACGTCTACAAATTAAACAAGGCTCTCTATGGGTTAAAACAGGCTCCTCGTGCCTGGTATGACACCCTCTCAACCTTTCTTCTCTCTAAAGGTTTTGTTCGTGGAAAAATTGATAGCACTTTATTTCTAAAGAAATATCCTAAGCATATCCTTCTTGTCCAGATATATGTCGATGACATTATCTTTGGATCCACCAATCCCAAACTCTGCGAAAAGTTTGAATTGCTCATGAAATCTGAATATAAAATGTCTATGATGGGCGAACTAACATTCTTTTTAGGACTTCAGATCAAGCAATCTGAAAAGGGAATCTTTATCAATCAAGGTAAATATGTACATGAGATGCTGAAGAAATTTGATCTCACGTCCTGTACACCGATGAAGACTCCAATGGCTCCTCCTCTGTCTCTTGACAAGGATTCCAAAGGGAAACCTGTTGATGTGACTCTTTATAGAGGAATGATTGGCTCACTGCTGTATCTTACAGCGAGTCGTCCTGATATCATGTATTCTACATGTCTCTGTGCTCGTTATCAGGCTGAACCCAAAGAATCCCATCTGACCGCTGTAAAGCGGATCTTCAGATACCTGAAGGGAACTCCAAACATGGGTCTTTGGTACTCCAAGGACTCAGGGTTCGATCTAACAGCTTATTCTGATAGTGACTTTGCAGGATGTAAGATCGACAGGAAAAGCACTACTGGTGGATGTCACCTATTAGGTGGCAAGTTGGTGAGTTGGACTAGCAAGAAGCAGAATTCTGTGTCCACATCAACTGCTGAAGCTGAATATGTTGCAGCAGGAATATGTTGTGCTCAGGTCCTGTGGCTGAGAAATCAACTTCAGGACTATGACATACAACTCTCCAAAATTCCTATCTACTGTGACAACACTTCAGCAATAGCCATCGCTAACAATCCTGTCTTACACTCTAAGACAAAGCACATTGAAGTGAGATATCACTTCATCAGGGATCATGTGATGAATGGTGATATTGAACTCCATTTTGTCCCTACTGAATATCAGCTTGCTGACCTCTTTACCAAACCACTGGATGTGACGCGTTTTAATATGCTCCTCAGTGAACTTGGGATGTTAAATCCTGAAGAATAGAAGTTCTCAGGACAAACAGTTGTTAAAGTCCTTATAAAAATATTCTCTCAGGACCTCTTTTCTTAACAACTCCTGAATAACTCTTCTTCAGGGGATAACTCTGTTCAGTACTTACAAAATCTTGGTTCAAAATCCGAATACTGATGATTCTCAGGTAAGTATTTCTTCTCCCTGCTACTGAAACCTTATCGCATTAAATGTGATAAGAGGATTTTTCCCAAAACAGTACTTATCTGATAAGTACTCTGATTCCAATAAAACATATCTTTCACCAAAATGGAATCATCCCCTGAAAAGGTGGTTTTTAGTTTTTCATATAAAACAAACGTTTCATCTGGGCTGACAAGTAATGGGACGTTTCCTGTTCCCCACTACGTGTGTCAGGCGCGTGAACGCGCGTAGAACTCCCTTTTTCATCATTACGTTTGAATTTAGCCGCTCTTTTCTTTCTCATCCTTTTTCTCTCTCCTACCACGAGGTATAAAAACCTCACTTGTATTCCTTTTCACTCTTTACGCTCACATAAATCTCTAAGCAATCAAGCAAGAAAAGCAAGAACAAGTTTTAATTTCTCAAGAACATCAAGAACACTCATCTCTTTCTTTCAACAAATTCATCGTAAGTGTTTCTTAATTTTTGTTCTTTCTACATAGTAAGTTGGCTTTCTTCACTTAAACAACTTAGTGTGATAAATCGTTTTTCAAAAACACTAAGATCACTTCGTTTGATCTTAGTTTCTCACAAATCTTCTAAGGTTTTTGTTAAACAGTTTACATGATATTCTTATTTCTTTTAAGAACAATCATAAACTCTTATTTTTGATATCTTTTCGTCAAAATAAAAGTTTCTTTTCAATACCAAAACACATTCCTTTTGTGAATTTTGGTATCTAATCTATTCTAAGTATAAAGGATTTCACCATTTTTATGAACATATTTTGTGTTCATTGAAAAATGAAGAAAAATGCATATTTTGGACTCTTAATCATCCATATATGTTATTTTTATGTTTTTAACAGGATGACTGCTACTACATCTACATCCTTGGACGCCCAGCTCTCATCTGAGGCCACACCTCTGCAAGCTACTGAGAGTTTGCCAATAATCATCCCACAACATGACGTGCAGTTCAAGCAGAACAACGTCATAGGACTATTTGACATCCCGGCAGACAAAGCATACCTGCTGCCTGCCAAAGAATTCTTGCTGAACAGCCCCCTGAAGACGGCTTTCACCCTTGACCCTAAGCCGAACAAGCCAATGCTGCAACAACTATGGTCTACAGCCACTGTTGCCAAGGAAAAGAATACCAAAGGTGTCCTGCGAGAGGTCATCAAATTCCAAATCAAGGAAAACATCATTTCCTTTGGTTTCGGAACCCTAAGGAACGTGCTCAACTTCCCAAAGAAGAGGCGCTTCCCTCCTGTCCCCACCGCTGACGAAATCGTAGAATTCCTGGACGCCATAGGCTACCGATGGCCTGTGAAGGATGGCGTCTTGCTACCAAAGACGGGTGCCACTGTCCATAAGTCAGGACTAAACGCTACGTTCCACTATATATGGAACACGTTTGGCCTGTGCTTATCGGGCAAGACGGGGAGCACGGAGCAGTTCCCTACGGTCATCCAGCACATGGTCTTCTCTGCGATCAAAAATCGCGAGTTTGACTATGCTCGCTGCATATGGGACGACATGGTGAAGAAGGTCCGGAGCAAGACCCGGGTCGTCAACATGGCCTTCCCCAGATTTTTCTCGGCCGTCCTGGAGCTACATATGGGGGACAACTACCCCAAGGTCGGGAACTCCAACAACTACACTCTTGGACCCAGGTTCCTGGAACAGGTTGCTCCTCAACCAGACGATGTCCCTCTCTCCGCCGTCCTGGTCGTTCCTGAACCAGTTCAGGAGGATGCTGAACAATCCACCTCTCCAACTGCAGGTTCTTTAGGAGCAGGTTCTGAAGGGCATCCCCAACTTCATCAGGATGACCCCTTCAATGATTTTATTCTCACGGATGCCGAGCATCAGCTGAACACAGCTGAGCTTCGCAGGCAGTCCGCTGAACGGAACCTGCAGGAGGCCCGCACAGCCCTCCAGCAGAAGGAGGCAGAGCATTCAGCACGTCTCCAGACTTTACAACAGGAGCTTGCTGCTGCCAAAGCTGCTGCAGCCGCTGCTGAAGCCGCCGCCGCCAGTGCCACTGCCGCCGCCGTCGCCGCAACTCCGCCGCCCACGACCGTCACCCTCTCCATTCCTTGTCTGGATAACATCCACGACAAGGTTTCACAAGTTGCCTCCTCCTCCACCAACCTTCAGGCATCTATTGATGACCTGAAGGCAACGGCTCTCCCTGCGCTCTCCACAACGATCAACAACAGCACCAACTCTCTCACCACCTTCCAATCAACGGTGGTTCAGAGGTTGGATGCTCAGGAAGCTGCCATCCGCGCCATCCAGGAGCAGGTGACAGGGCTCTCCTCTGCTGTTCACGCCCTCACCTCTGCTCCTGCGCCGCCTCCATCTTTCACCACGGCGGACAGGGATGTGTTGCAGTCCCTGATCTCATCATCATACATCACGCGCAAAGTCCTCAGTGACATGGCCTCTCTCCTCCAAAGGAGTGTATCAACAACTGCCTTAATGCAGGCACCTGTTGAGGGGGAGAGACAGCCCCGAGACCATTCCGCCTATTCCCCCTCCACGAACTGGAGAACCACTGAAGCCGGGGGGAATAATGAAGACGAGGATGATGATGATGAAGATGATGATGATGATATAGACGACGACATCTTCGTCGAGAAGGTTCCTACCTCAGCGCCCATTCCAGGGCTCGCACAACCTCAGGGGGAGAACCCTGATGCCTCTGGTATGTCTCTACTACCATCCTCTCCCTCTTCCTCTGATAACCAACCTATCTCTATTCTTCTTAAAACCAAACCTACCTCTGAAACCATCACCTTAGACACCTCACCTGAAGACTCCCCTCCTAATAACCTTCAAATGGTTATCTACCAACCTCCTAAACTATCTTCTCCTGAACCATCTCCTGAAATCACCTCTCACACTGAACCTGAACCTAATACCCAAGCCGATCCTGAAGATGTCAACTATGGTTCTGTCACTGGTGACATTATTCGCCTAATGGAGAATAGTCCCAATGAACAGACCAGGGCTGAATTATATACTATGACCTTCAGGATCACACCCCTCAACCAAGAAACCATCACTACCCGTCCTACAACCCGTTTCAACCAAGAAGCCTCTTCATCCAGAACCCCTGAAATCCGAGCCACCCCTGATACAATATGCCTTTCATCAGATGATGAATTCATCTCTGATGACTTCTCTACCCCTACTTCTTCACCCAGATCGCCTCCCTCAAACTCTCCTAGATCTGAAGGTGAAAATTACCCTGACAATTCCTTTGCCATTGACAGGGATGGGCGCTTAGACGCCGTGATAGAGCGACTCGAGAGTACAAGAGTAAAAATCCCTCTTCGTACCTCTTGTGACTCCGAGTTCGCCTATCTCTCGCAGGAAGAGTACAACGAAGCTGTACAGGATCAACTAGAGCACAATAAAAAGCAGAAGGAAGCTTTCCTCTCTGCCCAAGCCGCTCGAAGGCTTGCATCGGATTTTGTAGATGAAGATGCAGAAATAAGTGCAGATCCTATCCTTGCACAGAAGGCTGTTCTGAAGGTCTTCAACAAAAATGCAGAGGTACAGACTGGAGAAGTAAACGCTGAGCTTGACTGGTGCAGAGATCGGTTACACCTCCGAAAGCATGGTGCTGCCATCTCAGGAATCCATCTTCGCCGATCTAGAGGCAAGAAAGGTAATCCTAGAAAAATCTGGATCACAGTCAAACGATCTGGAGTAAAGGACGCAGAGCACACTCTGGACAAGTTAGATCGTTACAACTTGTCAGAGTGGAACGAAATCAGATCCCTACTTCCCAAAGCCAACAAGAACTGTCGGGCTGAAGTAGAAGAAGTCATTGAAGGACTTATTGCTCGCATTAGAAGGACAACTGAAATACCTGATGACCTGCTCCATTACTCTTCAGTCCTATCTCAGCAACCAGTTCGAAGATCTGCAGGCACCTCTACAAGAAGACCTACTCCCTGTCTTCCCAGAATGGTTGTTAAACCTCTGGACCTCTCAATGCTTGATCTTTCACTCCCTCCTGGAATCTCTCTATCTGAAGGACAAGTAATCAGAGAACCTGTTCATGGCATCTGTGTTAGCGATAACTCAAAAATCCTACGCTTTCAGCGCTTTAGTGAGCTACACATAGCGCCCTATGAACATCTTTTGACAGTTCTCTTCACTGCACAACAAGATAAGAAAAATCCAGACAACAAAGAGATTATTCGCACTGTCAGAGCTATACTTGATCACAGACTTGCCTTCAGCGACACTCCTGTTCCTGTTTGCGTCAAGACTGAATACATTAGCGAAGAATCTGATAGTTAGATATTTTGTAATTTTTTTTCTTTCAGTACTCCTGTCATGTACTCTTGTATTTTCCTTACTCTTGTAATACTCAAATGAGATTAATGAGAATGCAATTCAGTGCATTGTACTTCATTCCATCATAGTACTGAAAAAGATCCCTCAAAACAGTAAATGGGACATGTACCTTTATGAGTTCTATTTCCTACTGTTTAGTTCTAGACTTAGATTTATTTCTAACTTTTCTAGATTAAGACGATTACTCTATTGTCTTATCATTATCATTTAGGGGGAGATTGTTGATCCAGCTCTCCTAAGACCTGATGAAATGATAATGATCCTGAATCTTTACTTAGTGAATAGGTTTTTACTTCTGTTATAGCTTGAGGAATTATCACTGAGTCTGTTCAGTGTTATTGCATGTTACTTGTGCTGTAACTTAACTTTATAGATTTCAGGATCAGGATCAGGAGACTAACGAGCCTGTTCTGCAGTTTACTGATCCTGTCCACTGAAGTAAAGACCTCCTCCTGAAGACATTAAGATCATACACAAAGAACCATCAGCGACGTCGAAGAAATAGCTGATGACAGGAACAGCATGCTCGTGATCTGAAGACGGAACTCAGTGATAGCAGTCTGTTCACTATCGTATGACATCCTGAAGATTCATCAGGATACACGTGACCCTGAACTTCCTCAGTTTCAGGACTCTAGTCACTGATCAGTATCCTGATCCTGAAGGATTAGAACAATGTCTTAGTCTAATGCACAAAAGGATTATCCGCCTTTACTGACACAATAGTACATAAGGGCAGTTACTTTACTGTTCCCTCCGTACTTATCAGACCTCAAGGCAACTGTTTACAAACATCCTCTTTTGCACACCATGCAAAGAGTATTTGTTTATAGTAAATAGTACAACAGACCACTCACATTGTGACACGTCACAATAGTAGGTCTGCATGCATTTAATGCATGGAGTATAAATAGGACGTGAAGAGATGTTCTCCATACTTCTTCTTCATCCAAAAATACTTAAGTCCTTTCTCTCTTATTCCCTCTATCTTCTTTCTTTATTCTCTTCTCACTTAGTGCATAGTGAAAGAACTTAGATTGTTTAGTTTAGACTATTAGTCTTTTCTATTTCCGCAACAATCTGTAAATTCATTTTGTTAATACAACAAGAATTTAAAAGTGAAAAATTGTGTGATTATATTCAACCCCCCCCCCCTTCTATAATCCCAAACACTATCCTTACTTGAAGGTCACCTACTTGGGACCAACAAATGGCTATCTTAGTCGGAAATAATGGAGATTGGCATTCCGTGACATGACACTAGCTCCTTGATATAAATTCGCATAAGCCTTTCCATCTTATAGTCTTATCGGATAGGGAGAAAATGAGCTGACTTTGTCAAATGGTCAACTATTACCCAGATTGTATCGTGTCCCTTAACAGTTTTGGGTAACTTGGTGACTAAGTCCCTAGAAATTCGCTCCTACTTCCATTGCGGTATTTCTGGTTGATGCAGTAAACCTGACGGTTTTTGATTCTTAGCCTTGACTTTGGAACAAGTCAAACATCATCCCACACAGAATGCTATATCTCTCTTCATTCCTGACCACCAATAGTATTCCTTCAAATCCTTATACATCTTGTCCGCTCCTGGATGAATGGAATACTATGACTCGTGTGCTTCCTTCAGGGTTAATCCCCTCAGGTCGCCAGTCTTAGGTACCCAAACTCTCCCCTTAAAGTACCGTAAGCCGTCGGTCTTAAGGTCAAACCTTCCCTCTAGGTTATGGAGAGTTTCATCCTTTAGTCTATCCTCTCGTAAATCCTCTTGCTGAGCCTTTAGGATATCCTCTTTCAAACTGGTTTGTACAAGCATTTCCAAAGCTCGTACTCGTAAGGGTTTTGTCCTTTCCTTACGACTCAAAGCATTGGCTACTACATTAGCCTTACCTGGATGATATTTGATTTCACAGTCGTAATCACTAAGTAATTCTACCCATCTTCATCGCCTCATGTTCAGCATCTTTTGGTCTAAAATGTGTTGTAGACCCTTAAGGTCCGTGAACACTGTGCACTTGGTTCCATACAGATAGTGTCTCCAAATCTTAAGTGCAAAGACTACCGTTCCTAGTTCTCAGTCATGAGTAGTGTAGTTCTGCTCATGGTTCTTAAGTTGTCTAGATACGTAGGCTATGACCTTATCCCTTTGCATCAGTACACATTCTAGTCCCTGGCGTGAGGCGTCACAATATACAACGAAGTTCTTTGTCCCTTGAGGTAAGGTCAGAACTGGTGCATTGCATAGCTTTTTGCTTCAGGAGTTGAAAGGCGTCCTCTTGCCGTTTTGGGTCAGCATAGTCAGAGGTTGTGCGATTTTTGAGAAGCCTTTATTGAATCCCTATAATATCTGAAGATGGCTGTGACTACCTCTTTTGTGGATGTGGTTAGACGAGCGCAGGAGGAGGCGAGTCGGGAGGAAAATCATAATGGAGAGCGGATTCGCGGCCAGTTGTCCACTCTGGTCAGAGATAGTCGTGGATTACTTTCTAGATACGGACGAGTGTGGGTTCCTCGTGTGGGTGCGGCACGGCAGACCTTATTAGAGGAAGCTCACAAGTCTAGATTTTCTATCCATCCGGGGGCTACTAAGATGTACCGGGATTTGCGGACCGGTTATTGGTGGCCCGTGATGAAGAGAGACGTTGCTCGTTATGTGGAGTCGTGTTTGACCTGCTTGAAGGTCAAGGCTGAGCATCAGAGGCCCCATGGCAAGATGCAGCCTTTGGAGATTCCCGAGTGGAAGTGGGAGAACATCACTATGGACCTGATCACTAAGCTTCCGAAAACCCCTCGGAAGTTTGATGCGATCTGGGTGATAGTAGATCGGTTGACTAAGAGTGCCATGTTTCTTGCTATTCGAGAGAGTTCGACTGCGGAGCAGCTAGCGGAGATCTACGTGAAGGAGGTGGTATCGAGGCACGGAGTACCAGTATCAATTATTTCAGACAGGGACGTACGGTTTACTTCACGCTTCTAGGAGCGGTTTCATTCAGAGTTGGGTACCAGACTGCATTTCAGCACCGCGTATCACCCGCAGACGGACGGCCAGAGCGAGCGTACAATCCAGACTTTGGAGGATATGCTCCGAGCCTGTGTACTAGATTTTGGAGGCAGTTGGGATACGTACCTGCCTTTAGCCGAGTTTTCGTATAATAACAGCTATCACTCGAGTATCGGGATGCCACCGTTCGAGATGCTGTATGGGAGGAGGTGTCGGACCCCAATCTGTTGGGGGGAGGTAGGACAACGCGTTCTAGGGAGTACCGAGGTGGTTCAGAGAACCACTGAGGATATTCAGAGGATTCGAGAGCGATTACGGACGACTCAAAGCCGGCAAAAGAGCTATGCAGATCGACGTAGATCGGACCTGGAGTTCCAAGTAGGAGACCGTGTACTGTTAAGGGTTTCTCCTTGGAAAGGCGTGATTCGGTTCCGTAAGAGAGGCAAGTTGGGGCCTCGTTACATAGGACCGTTCACGATCCTTGCACGTGTTGGGAAAGTGGCCTACCGGTTGGAGCTGCCAGCGGTGTTGGGTCAGATCCACAGCACGTTTCACGTATCTCAGTTGCGCAAGTGTCTCGCCGACGAGACGGCGCACATTCCCTTGGACGACATTCAGGTAGACGAGAGCCTGAATTACGTCGAGAGACCGGTAGCGGTGCTAGATCGGAAGGTGAGAAAGTTTCGAAACAAAGAAATTAAAATCGTAAAAGTGCAGTGGCAGCATCGGAAGGGTTCCGAGTGGACTTGGGAACCGTAAGTTGAAATGCGAGAGCATTACCCAGAACTTTTCTCCGATTGATTTCGGGGACGAAATCCCGGTAAGTGGGGGAGAGTTGTAATATCCCAAATCTTGATAATGTTTTTATTTATTTATTTATTTAATTAATTATTTATTTATTTATGGATTTTAGTTGTTGAATAATTAGAAGTTGGATTTGGGTTAGGAGTTAGAGTGGGACCCACTTTCTAAAATTTTGGCCCATTAGGCTTTATAAAAAGGAGAGGGAAACAATCTAATGGTTAGATGTTGGCTTGAGGAAAAAGGAAAAAAACGAGAGAGGGTTGACGTGAGAGAAGGAGAGAAGAAAAGAGGAGATCGCCGGTGATTTTTTTTCGTTGTCGTCGAAGGATTTAAAGGTAATCACTTTTGACTCTTGTAGTTCGAATGTTTATTGATGGGTCGTGGTTCAATCGAGATGTAAGTTTAGGGCGTTTCATGGCGACAACGAGTTGCTCGGTTGTTATACAGCGACGGCGGCACACGGTAGTCGGGCGGCGGTGGCAGATCGCGCCGCCGCTGCTGTTTGCATAGCCGGCAGCGGTTGTTGAACCCGTTGCTGTTGTTTTGTGTTTAGCAACCTTTCCGGCAGCGGTGGTGGCCTTCTGCTACTGCTGTCGGCGTCTTGCGTTTTCCCGGTGGCGGTGGTGGGTTCCATTGCTGTCGCCGGTGTTAGGTGTCTCCGGCGGTGGTGGCTTGCATCATGCCGCCGCCGTTAGCTGTTGATTCTTTAACCGGCAGTGGTGGCGAGGCCTCTTGCTGCTGCTGCCGTGTGTGGTGGCAGCGGAGGACTTCGGTGCTGCTGCCGTGTGGTGGTCGGCGTGGCGGCGGTGGTGTGTGTTCACCGCCGTCGCTGTTGTTGCGTAGGGCTAGCGGTGGTGGTTCCTACCATCGTCGTTGCTGATGTAATAATGATTGTCCGGTAAGATGTGATACCGTCTTAGTCGCCGTAAGTTAAGAATGTTTCACGTAGTTAAGTTCACCAAATTAAGGGATGGCAGTGGGTCTTAGTAGTGATTATGTGTATGAATTTCAGATTTCTCGTGTGGTTGAATTGTGTCCGGAAATACTTTAAAGTCGTGTGCTAAACCCAGATACGAGGTGAGTGGGTTTTTACATATTCTATATTGTAACCGTTATATATGTGCTAGATGAGGCCGGGTCGTGGGACGATCCGAAGAGCGAGTAATCGCTAAGGCCGGGTCGTGGGACGATCCGAAGAGCGAGTAATCGCTAGGGCCGGGTCGTGGGACGATCCGAAGAGTGGGTAACCACTAAGGCCGGACTGCGGGGCGGTCCGAAGAACGGGAAACCGTTAAGATATTTGTGTGGATATGTATATGATTGTTCGATATATTGTATGTAATTATTTTCTCACTAAGCGGTTGTGCTTACCCCACGAATTCTCCATTTTTTTAGGTACGAGTTCGAGCGTGGATAAAGGCAAGGCTCCGGCTTGACGATCTCCATGACGGCACTCCGATTAGTTATAAGTTGATTCATGATATTTGATTAAACATTGGTTTTTAGGGGATTTTTTTTAAACGAATGTTTTTTTTATGGTGATTTTTCTTAATATAATTTACTAAAAAAAAATGTGGTGTTACACAAGAACCCAAAGGTATACTTGTCTTATCTGTTTTTTAGTGCCAAGAACCCAAAAGTATACTTGTTTTTTTTGTTTTTAGTGCCATTTTCTTCTTCTTCTTATGTGAATAATGACACCAGCCCACATCTCAAGGCTGAAAATCTGGGTTAAAGGGTTACTGTCTAGCTTCAGAAATTGATGTTTGAATTAAGTTTTATAAGGAAGATTGTTGAAGGGTTGGTGGGTTAGTTTTATATGCTATGAAGGTTTTAATGTTTTTAGTGTCAAATATGAAATAGCCAACAAAATCCATATCAATTTTCCATTTTAAAAAGTATCACTTTGACTTCTGAAAAACAGATGTTGCTACTTTATGTGGTGAATTCCTGTTTTATAGCTTTGCCTAAGGCTATGTTTGGCAAACTAGGTAACTGATGACCGATAAGGTAGCTAATGAATAAGATGCGTTTGACAAAACTAGATGCTACTCTCCTTAGCTTTTCAAAAAGCTAGCCTATGGTTTATCCAACATGTACTACTAGTAGGGGTGTAAACGAGCCGAGCCGAGTCGAGTATCAGGTAGTTCGAGTCGAGTCATTAGTATCTCGAGTCGAGTTTTATTCGAGTCGAGTTTTGACCGGGTTCATTCGAGTCGAGTTTTAATCGAGTTTTGACTGAGTCGATTTCGAGTAGCTCACGAGTTTTCTTGGATTGAGCCGAGTCGAGCCGAGTATCAGGTAGTTCAAGTCGAGTCGTTAGTATCTCGAGTCGAGTTTTATTCGAGTCGAGTTTTGACCGGGTTCATTCGAGTCGAGTTTTGATCGAGTTTTGACCGAGTCGATCTCGAGTAGCTCGCGAGTTATCTCGGCTCATTTACACCCCTAACTACTAGCTTATAAGCTAGCTTATTTTCACCAAACAATGTCTAAACCAAAAATATTTGCTAAGATCCTTTTAAATTAAGGCATTCCTTTTACAATTAATTGCAGTTTGTTTTATAAACCTACTTATGTGTATGCTCATGTCAGATTGCTACCTCAAAATGAGCTATTATGTAATGTTAGATTTTAGTTGCTGAGTTATTGGGTATATCTGCTGCTCGAGAAACATATTAACATCTCAATCGTCATATAATCCAAATCCTCAATTTCACTTTTAGCATACAACTTGGGAAATTATATGATTAAACTTCCCCCTTCCAGCCAAAAAATTCACTTTTAGCATCAAATCAATGAATCACCAATCACACCTCCAAAAACCCCCAAAAAAGGTAAAATTATAATCATAGATGTAAAACACTTCCTATAACCAAACACATGCTGAAATCATCATCATCTATTGCAGAAATCAATTGCAGAAATCTATTTTTGAGTTGATCGATAAAATGCAAATCGATTGGGAAGTCGAAATCGATTGCAGAAATCGATTAAAGAATTCAACTGCAGAAATCGATATTGATGAGAGATCGATTGGGAGGCCTGTGTGGTCGATTGAAAATCGATTTTGATTTTGGTTGGAGGTCGTCGATTACATAGGAGTAACTGAGAAATCAGTTTTGTTATTTGGAAGAATATTAGAAGGGTATTAGGTCATTTACAACTTAAATTGAATTTATAGATAATTGTTTTTATTTAAAATATAATTAAATAAGGGATAAGGATATATGTGTGAGTTATTAAAGTTGGAAGGATATAGATGTAATATTGAAGTTTACAAGGATATATGCTTAATATCCCAAGTTTTTAAGGACATAGATGAAATTTTCTCTTATTTTTTAGTCTATTGTGTGTATTTTTTATACACACAATAGTATATTGGGAGATAGTTGGATACACATAATAGACTCAAAAATAAAGTTTGATATATACAAAAGGAATTTTTTTAGGTTGATACACACAATAGTATATTGGGGATAGTTGGATACATTTTGAAGAAGTAATCCCTTTTTTCAACTTTTTTTTTATCAGCCAAACATTTCGCAATTCCTTTTCTCTATTTGTCAGATTCATAAAATGGACCAAAAACATAAAAAGTTTTCAACTTTAAGCTACGGCCAAAAGATAGATAAAAGAAATGGCTAAAGGATATATGGTGAATTGGGTAAAGAAATGAAAGGCTAAGGGGTTGTTTACCAAATCCTGTCTGTCTGTCTGTATGGATAAATTTGTCTGTCTGGATAAATTTGTCTGCCTGGATAAATTGATGTTGGTGTTTACCTTTTTATCTGAATCAACAGTCTGAATGTCAGAAATGACCAATTTACCCCTGTCTCTAAATTATACGTTGTTTTATAAATTGTTGTATATTTATTAAGCAAAATTATATATTCGAAACATAAAATTAAAAACTAAAAATATAAAGTCACTAATATAATCCAAAATTGAAAACATAAATTATTATTATTGAATTAGTTATCTTATGAATCTTAAAAATTAGTTTAAAAAATAAGTACGATATACATTATAAAAAAGAATAAAATAATTGCATCAAATATGTGATGCTAAATATAAGCAATATTTATCGTAAATAATGATAATAAATAATAAATAATAATAATATAATAATAAGTTAAATTGGGATAAGTTGTAAAATTAGGGTTTTGCTACACATCTTTTTTTAACCGCCTCTCTCTCTCAAATTGATCGGCAAGCCTCACCCACCATTCTCACCATCACCATCGCTTCGCTTGTTGCCGGCAAAGCAAAACCGCCAGCCACAAAATGACCCCTCAACCATTCCAACCCCCTCACCATCGTGATCGTAAACAAGAGATATGCTAGCCGGCGACGACGATCTGTTGGCCGGAGACGACGAGCTGTTGGCCGGAGACGACTATCTGCTGGTCGGAGACGACAAGCTGTTGGCCGGCGACGAGGTGAATGGCGTGAAAAAGAAAAGAAACATGGCGGCAATGATTGCGTCAAAGAAGAGAGACAAGGGTATCTTGGTCAAGTGGGTGTCTGTATGGGGACAAGAGGGCCTCCCCTTGCTGTGCGAATAAGCCACTTTCTGAGTGGATAAGTCCTTAGTAAACAGAGGTAAGGTCTGAGCGAATAAGCCAAAAGGACCCATTAAGCCCATTAAGCCATTGGTAAACACCCCCTAAGACTCAAAAGGGGTTTCAAGGGATAAAGTACTATAGATGAGTACTTTCACAAAAAGGCTAGGCAAATCAGATAACCTTATAGTGAGATTATCTGACGAAGGTTAAGTGGGTTGAAACGAAGGCCTTTATCAGTGCAATGGTGATAAATACTTCTCTTATGTGGTCTCGACAAGCATTCAAAGTGACAAGTTCTACTTGGATCAAAGTCGGCATCCTCACGAAATGAATAAAATATATGCAATAAAGGCTCAATCTCTCATGGAAAGGGTAAGGATCACTCATGGCAATTAGCATACACATGACTTTTCAAACTCATAAAAACTCTAAAAGTGTCCTCCTAAATGCAAGACTCTTTTAACTTCCACAAAAATTTTAAAAAGATCATGGATTTCGAAAAAAAATTATGCCGTATAATTCAAATAATACCAGATAAGCAATTAAGCATAATAAGGACAAACAAACAAAAGTTTACTTAACCCCCTTCCCACACTTAAGATTTGCATTGTCCCCAATGCAAGAACAATTAAAGCACATGCGGAAAGGTACAAGATAACAAACAATTAAACCATGGGTTAAGAAATCAAAACAAGTTAAGTCTACTTAACCCCCTCCCCACACTTAAAATTTGCATTGTCCTCAATGCAACAACCATTAAAAATCAAGTAGAGAGGTGAAAGGAAAACAGAAACTTCCCGGGTTAAGAGACTTGAAGCTGACGATCGGCTCGTGAAGTATAAGAGACTCCGAGGGTTTACCACACCAAAACCTACAAACAAAACACACTAAAAAGAAAAAGATAAAAATAAAACTAAGATAGATAGGATGATAACCCAAAATCAAGTCAAGTCAAATCGCGTTACAAAACAATGTGGACAGAAGCTTTATTTGAAAAACTTTATTGAACATCCTAACCAACACATCAACATCAAATCCTCATCACCATTAGTCAAATCTCTCTTTTAAAAATAAAATCTCAACTTTCTTTTATTCAAAACATTGGGCTTGGACTATTGGGCTTTGCACGGAAACGTTGTTTCATGCAATTGGAAAACTATTGAGAAAGAGTTTTCCCACACTTAGTGATTGAACCATATCAAGTTGATTTAGAATGGGAACCCAATAAAAATTTTGATTTTGAAAATTGTTACCACGGTGGGTTCCCACACTTAAAAATTGATTTATCCCTTTTTTACGCAAAAATAATTTTCTTTTAAAAACTAAGGGATATGTTTTCAAAATCTCAAGCAAGTTATATAAAAACATTAAAGTGAATAAAAACCTATTGCTTGAGAAGTTATAAAAAAGTATGGTTTATCACTAGTGTTTGAAAAAAAACCAAAGTCTTCCCACACTTAAAGTTGAAGAGATTTTGAAGTTAAAAACACTGAGATTTAACTTTTGGCGAGAGAAAAAGAGTTTTGGGTTAGTTAGGCTTTGAAAATAACAAAGAAAATAATTTTTTTTAAACACAGACAGCTCTTCGCGTTCGCGAGAATTAAGCTTCGCGCCGCGAAGATTTTTTTTTTAACGGATACCTGGTTTCGCGGCTCGAAAATTATTTTCGCGATAGCAAAATGCTGTCTGCCCACTTTTTTTCAAAATTTGACCAAAACGATTTGGGTATCAATCCTAGACATTAAACGACACTCTATGACCCTAAAAACACACCAAAAGCATGAAAAACTTAAAAACTCACGGGTTGCCTCCCGAGAAGCGCTTGTTTTTGTCATGAGTCTCGAGCCTGAGTCCGGGTTTAAGCACTCCCGTTTGAAACACCCTTCAAGGGTGATAGTAGTGGTACATACCTGGATTTGTTGATTTACCTTTGTGCGACCCGCTAGGTAGAGTAGCGTACCACTTACCATTCCGGTTCTCACTTTGTTGATTTGCAGACTGAGAGTTGGAGTCGTGTGAGTTTGGCATCTTTGGAACTAGATCCTTTAGATACTCCATTATGTGTGTTGGTTCATCCAATTGCTTTTGGCAACTGGCTTCCCAAAAAGGATCTTCGTACCGACTTACGTGTGGATTATCCTGACAAAACAAAGGCTCATCGTTAGAATCATCACAATCAGATATTGGGAGATTTACCTTTGGCTGAATGGGGGATATATTTTCATTTGGAGTTTCTTCCTCATATCCATCTTGCAAGATACGCTCAAAATCTTCCCAGAAATCATCATCTGATTGTTCATCCATTGTCTCATCCTGTAAAATTAAAGAACTATTAGAATCATCAGATTTAACACATGGATGATTTACCTTTTGTTGTAGAGATGATTGATTCGCCACGGGTTTTTCAAATAACTTTTTTAGCGTTAACTCATGTTGGCGATTTCTAAGTATCCACATCGGTACATCATCATCGGGATGCTTTTCTTCTTTTCTTCCCCAAAAACTCCCGGATAGGTTTAGTGTAATAGCTTCATCCGCATCCTCCATATCTGCAACACAAACAAAGAAAAATACCCGGAGTAGCACAAAAATATAAAAGAGAACCATTAAGAATTAAAAACTAAACTAGAAAGAAAATAACTTAATCGGGAATAAATTCCCAATCAATGATCGATTAACTAACTAAACTCTAGTATCCAACTCAGCAACCGTTCCCCGGCAACGGCGCCAAAAACTTGATGCGGTAGTTATCGTATATAAAAAGCGACACAAGTTTTAACCTCTAAAACCTAACCACTGTTACCACATTCACAGGCAAGCGTACCTGATCGTGAGTAATATAGTGTAGGAAACTCCAGGTATCGTATCTACCACTGGGAACGGTTAAGCTAGATGTCAACTAAAGCTATAATTAATTAATCTAGAAAAAGGGGGTTTTGCTTTTGGAAAAGTATTTTAAAAGAAAAGACTAAAACAATTAACATCTAAACCCTAACCAAGAAGTGGAAAACTGATGAACAAACATACATTGGAGATAACTGAATCCATTATGGTTTACTTTCATGAGATACAGATTTATGATTGCTGTTAGAATTTAAGCACATAGCACCCAAGCATGTATATCTAAGATTATCAACCTAACGGAGTCTATCTATCTAGGTCAAACAGATACACCCAACCAACGAGTTCAAATAGCCATACAATACGAATCAAACCGGAATCAAAGATAACATTCAACAAACCATGTATCTATTAAATAAAAATCCAAAGTATTCAAACCACAATGAAAACAGAAAAGGGACTAGTACATGGACACACTAATCATAAATGCGTAAACAAACCGACTAAAGACCGGTAGGTTTGTCTCGACATTCCCTCGAATCTCCTCCGTAGTCATCACATCGAGCCTTCGTCTTCTCGGGTTGGAAACCCTAAGCGGCTCCCATACTAACCTAAACTAAACTATGAGAGAATTGTATCAAAAACTGCTTGTTCAAAACTGAATGACTCAAGGTTGTATTTATAAAAACCCCGTCAGACCCGTTTCGCGTTCGCGAAACGGAACCTTCACAGAGCGAAACAAGCGACGGCCAAAACCCTAATCTTCTAGAAGCCTCCGAGAGAAAAACCACCTTCTTCGCGGCGCGAGCACTTTTCTTCGCTGCATGAAGATGATAAAAACAGCTTCCGGATTGTTCCACTCGATTTTCCAGGATATTTCATTTCCTTAACTGCTGAAGATTCGTCTTTTGGAGGAAGTAATCTGTCTTAGGGAGCAAGAAAACCGTCTTAGGAGCCAAGAAATATCTGAATTTCCAAAGTCTTCACAAAAGTCTCCTTTTTGACGCTTTTTACCCTCTTTTTACACTTTTACGCACCAAAACCTACAAGATTAGGATTTACACCTTTTTTAAGTCAAACAGTATCACAAAAACTCTCAAATTAAGCACAAAAGTGGGGAATTAGCACGAGTAAAATATGTATAATTTTGGAGTTATCAACGGCTCAATAGCCTACAGCTATCTCTCTTTCTCTAATTCTAACATGGTATCAAAACATTAGGTTGCTCTCTGTCGATTCCATCGTCGCTTCCGTATCGCCATTATCGCCGTCATATCGCCGTTGCCGTCGTCGCTTTCGTGTAATAGTCATCACAATCACCACCGCTGATTGTGTTGTTTCCGCCATCAACACCATTGTCATCGATTTGTCTTACCATCACCGTCGCTACCACCGATCGTGTTACCGTCGATCGCATCACCGCCACTGCCGTCTTACTTCTTTCTACCGGATTACTACCCACTGCTGCAGCCGTCTTAGTTCTTTCTGCCGCACCGTACTTGCTGCCTTACGAAACCCTAGATCGAACCGGGCTTAGATTTCACAAACACCAAATTTATCCTTACCCAAGTCGGTTTCCCAAGTCGGTTTCCCAAGTCTAGTTTCCCAAGTCTTGTTTCCCAAGTCTCGTGTTTCCCAAGTCTCGTTTCCCAAGTCTCGTTTCCCAAGTCAGTTTCCCAAGTCTAGTTTCCCAAGTCTAGTTTCCCAAGTCGGTTTATTACCCCGTGTTTACCTCACCAGAAACCAAGCGATCCTACCCGGCGACCTTGCCACTTTTCCTTGCCATTTTGCCATTCTTTTTACCTCTGTTACGATGGCTTCCAATCCTAGCCACTTAAACCCAATCTCAGTTGTTTTCAATGGCAACAACTACATCTTGTGGCATCATCACATGACTATCCTTCTTAAGTCACAAGGCTTACACTCCTATGTCACTGGTACGTCTAAAGCTCCAACTCAAATTACAAATGAGAGTGTTGTTGATTTTGCCAAACACACAAATGAGTGGGACATCAACAACGCCAAAATCTTGGGTTTCATCAATGCCTCAACCACAGCTGAGATAAATCAACAATTTCTCGGCTACACTACGACTAAGAGTCTCTGGGATTTCTTGGCTAAGCGATACACGTCTACTGGCCTGTCTCACCAGTACCAGCTGTGGACAACTTTTCAGAACAAATGGCAGCTTCTTGATCAGTCCGTGAGTTCTTACATCTCAGAGATGCAGGTCATTCGTGATCATCTGAATCTTGGTGCACCTCAGATTTATGATGAAACTGCTCACAAATTTCAAGCTTACTTCAGTTAGCTACATCTCATCACTATACTGATGGGCCTCACTTTGCTCTGGTGTGACAACACCAGTGCCATTCAAATTGCTCACAATGATGTCTTTCATGAGCGCAAAAAGCATATTGAGATTGACTGCCATTTTGTTCATCAACATGTTGTGCGCAAGATAATTCAACTCCATCCTATCTCCACAGATGATCAACCGGTTGATATCTTCACCAAAGTTCACCTTCCAGGACGTTTTCGGGAGCTTGTTTCCAAACTTCATCTGGGTCGTTCTTCCCCTGATTAAGTTTGAGGGGGGTGTTAAATGCATTGTTGTATATAAGCTCATGGGCCTTAGGTTTGTTTCTTGTAACCTTTGTATGTATTGCTTAGGTTTCTTCTCTGTAATTCCGTAACCTAGTTTATTCTCTGTCAATAATACACGGCTCAATAGCCTACATCTATCTCTACTTCTCTAATTCTAACAGATGAAATGGTACCAAACTGGTACCAAGTGGAACGGCACCCTCTTGCAGGTTGCTTACCCACCCCACCCCACCCCACCTTTCTCTCTATCTCTCTCTTCTTTTCTTCTTCTTTTCTTTTTCTTTTCTATTTTTAATTAACTAATTAGATTGGTATGGAATTGGTATGAGTAAGGATGATATGGTATGGTGTTGGTAAGGTGGTGGTAAGAAAGTGGAAAGCTGAGGTAGCAGCTGGTAAAGGTGGTATGAGTGGTACGGATAAGGATGACCTTATAATCAAATGGTGTCGTCATATAATTTAAAAATATCTCGTATTTATTTATTTGAATTGAAATTAATTTTCTTTATTCGTTTCTCGATCTATTGACTCGTATACGTTGCATGTGTGGATTTCGAGTGGGGGCTTCAAACCCGAAATCCCAATTTTGGTTGGGACCATTAATCGATTTTCAACATTTAGAGACAAAATTCTTGGTAAAAAGCATTTATAGCATTTTTTTGCTATAAAGTAAAATTATAAAAAGGAGTGTTTTTTAAATTATCTTTAATAGATTAAAATTTTCAAACAAAGTTTTATTTTATAAGTGTATGATTTTTTATAATATACATGGTAAGAAAGAAATCTTATATGGGTATATATTATTTCTTAAACACACAAAATAGCACGTTTAATTTTTGTAAATTTATTTTTATATCACACAAAAATTTGAAACAATATAAACAACAAAGTTTTTTAAGGAACCCCGTCTCATCAATGAATATTCATCTCGTTTAGTTGAGAGGAGGCAAAATGTAAAACGAATGGCACTCTAACACGGTTTTTAATATGGTTTTATAGATTTAAGAGAAAGAATGGTTGTTATCTAACAAACTCAGGTTTGCTCCAAATTTGGTGCTTGGTATCTGATTTAGAACATAGTTATGTAGTGAATTGACATGTAGATCAAACTCATACTTCATCATGATGCATGGGATTTTTTTAGCTACCCGGTGTAACACCTCGCCTACTACAACACAATATTGTCCGTTCTGTCTCATTGGATCACGACTTTGTTTCTGACGACGCAACGAAGATTTCCCTAGGAGGGGGGGGGGGGATTCACCCGTCTTGGCATTGTCATACCCAGACACTCTTAACTGCAGAGTTCCCATGAACCTGTCATGTTTGTGGTTCTAAAACGCTTTATGCCTAGTAAGACCAATGTTTACTTATGAATCCGACATCTCTTTTGTTCATGGACGGATCCATAGTGAGGCACACGGTGGCTTGTGCCACCGTGGTTTTCGTTCTCCAAGAGGTAATTTTTTTTAGTATAGGTGCAACCGTATTATCTTAAAGGGTGCCATCGTATTATTTCCAAAACTCAAAGGGGTGCACCTATATTATGTTAATATTATTATTATATGGTCCGCATGGTGCCACCGTAAAAAAAATTGTCTGGCTCTGTCCCTGCTTTTGTCTACGATGATAAGAGATTTTCCTTAGATGTTATACCCAAGGTCGTGTCGGATATCATACTACATTTTTATATTGTATAAGATGTTACCCTATTATTTTATTTTATTTTAACACGAAAATCATTTTATATTTACAAACTGTAAAATATTTTATTAAAAACAACAATAATATTAAAGGGGCTAACTTAGTTATCAGGGTTCAAATCCCATGGGCAACACTTTTCTGAGATATCCAAACTATGGATCTGATCCTTCGGGGCCGGGTTCGGGTTGGTCCATAGGCCCCCCTAAAAACTATCGGTCAGGTTCAACCATAGATTTTATCGGATCACAGTGAATTAGTAAGATTGTCTGTAAGAAAGCCCGATACCGTTCGAAACATGTATTGCGTTAACTTGTAAAAAAACAATAGTCTTCATGATAAAACTCATGGATAATTGAGTGTCATTCTTGTATCTAGAGCGTTGAGGCCCCCAATAAGCGGATTTAGCATGGAAAAAGGGGAATGGCCCAATTAAAAAAGAAGCTTATTTTTTTTCAAGGTTAAAACTATATTATATATTATATTTTTCATTATAGTTCTCCGTTCTCCCCAATAAACTCCCAAACCCCATCTATAATTTTTTTAATCTAAAAATCGATTAAAACTAAAAAACAAAGAATATGTTAAAATCAATCAAAAATCATTTTATTTAAAAAAAAAAACTTAAATCTCCCATTTAATTAACTTCTTTTTTAATTCTTTGAACCGATAATATTAACCTAAAACACATTAAATGATTTTGTTAACATTTAGATCATATTTGACATAACTTATAAATAAATTATGTTTGGTAAAAACCATGAATATGCAAAATGGTAATAATAAAAAAAACTTGAATACATAATCAATTACAAATATTTTATTCTATAATTAAGAAAATCTGTAATAATACAATTAAAATAAACTTTTAATAATATAATATGATAATCCATACAACACAAGATAATAAAAAAATTAAGTAGTATTACATATTGATTGAAAGAAAATATAAAATTGATTATTGTATATATAAACATACTATAAATTTAAGATTTATTATGTAAAAAAATATCGTTTTAATCCTATATAACTCATATAAACATTTTAAAAATTGTTATATTTATTATTTGATAACTAAACATATAAAATAATAACTGATATAACTAATGGGGTGTAGTTCAGTTGGTAATGGGTAGACGGTAAGTTTGCAACAAATATCAAATGGTTCGGGTTCGAGCATCGGCTCGCACACAGACTTTCCTATAGCCGATTGGGGTTACCGAAATCAACCTTTTGCAACAAATAATACTTAAAAATAATTAATAATTATAATTAACATATAATGTTGTAATTAAGTTTAATTATTTAACACTTGATTTTAATTACTTTAAATCACTGTTTATTAATGATTAATATTTATTAATAATAAATAAATATATTTATTTTATTAATATTAATAAATGATATAATTGGAAAAAATCATAAAAAACTTCTCATAAGTCCCTTTAAATAAGCTAGCTTATCTCCAAAAAGTAAACTAGCTTATGGACTATATTATTTTTGCCGAACATAGCCTTAGACCATCTCTAATGGGGTCACTAAATCTTACATTAAACATCAAATTTGGTGTAAATATTACTATTCACATCTCCAATGGGGTCACTACTTTTCACACTAAATTTAGTGTGATGAATAGTATAGCACCAAATTTGGTGTAACACTATTTTTCACACTACTTTTTTGGTGTAAAAAATAGTGTTACCCATTGGAGAAGATTTAGTAGTAATACTAAATCTTACACTACTTTTTACCCTATTTTTAACATTTGGTGTAAAAAATAGTGTTACCCATTGGAGATGCTCTTATGGGCTATTTGTTTACCTCTTAACGGTTCAATTAAGAGACAACCTCTAAATCGTTAAGAGGTAAATCTTGTTTGTCAATTTTTTTTCCTGATTTCATTATCGACAATTAAAGAACAACCATATTTTATTTTACACTATATCATAAGAGCCTATTAATCATTTTGACAATTTAGACATTGTTTGGTAAAAATAAGCTAGCTCTTATAAGCTAGTACATCTAGTGATTTATGAGATTTTTTATTTATTTATTCCAAATATACACTTGCTTCTTTTTAAACTGCCAATTTTTAAACATGTCTTTTTTTTATTTATCATTTTACATTCATAAACTACCTTATTAGCTAGTTTTTGACTTTTTATCAAAAACATTTTATTTATCAGCTTGTTTATCAATCACTAGCTACATTATCAATTATCAGCTATTTTATCAACTATAAACTAACTTGTTAGCTAATTTTATCAACTATAAACTAACTTGTTAGCTAGTTTACCAGACATAGCCTTAATCTTTCAATATTAAACCATAGCCTTAATCTTTCAATATTAAGAGGGTGTTTGGGAGTCCATTAAAAAGCTCCTTTTTAACTTATTGACTTCTTCAAGAAGTCAATAAGTTAAAATGGTGTTTGGCAATGCAAAAGGACTTTTTAAAATAACTTTTTGACAAGGAAGGAAAAGGAGATTTTGAAAAGTAAGTATAACCTGACTTTTTGTTTTGAAAAGGAAGGAAAAGGAGATTTTCAAAAAGCTAATCCAAACACCTTTTTAAAAACTCATTTTCCTCAACACCATAAGTCAATAAGGACTTTTGGGAAAAAGCACTTTTGCCTCAAAATGGAATCCCAAACACCCTCTAAACCATTCAGCAACCGCTAAACACAAGCCTGGTTACAGGGTACCTCAATGAACAAAACTCTTGAAAATGCTACTATTCCACCCCACTCAACAAATACATACAAATAGATACACTTTACTCTCTTCAAATCCAATCCTTGGTGACGCCAATAACAAGATTTTTAGTAGAGAAAATCACCTCATTGTGACACACACACACACACTTTCTCTCTCTACAATGTCTTGTTCAATCTCCTCTCCCTCTCTCTCTATATATATACTTACATATATACACATGCCTATATATTTTGTCTAAGCTATGAATAATTTTCTTGAATCTTTACCTTTCTTTCTTTGTCTTCCTTCACGCAATGTATCTTGTATACGCAACAAATCCTTACAAATCATCACATTCTTCTATTTCTTCCAATAATTATTCCATTTGCTTCAAATTCACCACAGAAAATAAGAAAAAAGCTTCAATTTTTATACCTATTTTTCTTCAAATCCAACATTATAATCCTAAACCCTTCATTTATTTGGTGAATTAATTGGTGGTATTTATGTATTTCAAGTTTTTAGAACAATGAGAGATGATAACTTCAAGAAAACCAAGGTTTGTTTGACCAAGAATGTAGCTTTGTTTGACTTTTTTGACTTCAATTATTTTTATTTTTATTTTTCCTTATGAAATTTGACTTTATCTTGATGGTGATTGAAGGTTTCATGGTCAAAAACACTCACCAAATGGCTTGGTTTGAAGAACAAAGCTGAGGATTTCCATGCAGATGAATTTAGCAATGGAGGTCACTTTCTTTAATTATTTTCTTGAATTCTTCATGGGTTATGTCTAATTTAGGGTTTTAAATTATTTGGGAATATTTGGTTTTTTATCTTTTTGGGAATATACATATCTATGGCCAGGTCCACGTGAGAGCAACATGTTTTCGTCATACCCTGTGACACCAAAATTTTACGTTTTAAACTTTACAGCAAAACATTGTGAAGCTAAAATAAAAAAATTCCTAACATTCACAACAACAACAAAATCCAATCCAAACCTTCACAGAAAGACACTGTGAGGGTAAAAAAATTCCGAACCTCTCACAGTGAAAATGCTGTGAAGAAAAAAAAATTCGAAATTTCACACCGAGAAACACCGTGAACGTAACATTTAGGGTCTTCACAGCAAAAATACTGGAAAGACGGTTCGGTGTTATTTATGTGATTTCACGTACGAGGTCTAAGATAGGTTCAGCGTTATTTATGTGGTTTCACAGGTCTAAGATGGGCTCGGTGTTAAATAGTTTGGTCTCACCGGATCCAAGTATATTTATGGTTAATTACTCTATATATGTGTACAATTGAAGGAGATAGTAGCAATGTATTTATGGATCAATTACTCTATATTTGTGTACAATTGGAGGACATAAAAGCAGTATATTTATGGATTAATTACTCTGTACTTGTGTACAATTGGAGGACATAGTAGCAGCCATTAATTAATTAGTTACTCTTTGAAGCATAAGATATGTTCTTTGTTTTGTTTCTTGATTATTTTCTTGAATTCCTCACGTGTTATATTTAAGTTAGTTTTTTAAAAAATTTATTTGGGATTTTGTGTTTTAGGGTAGCTTATTGAAACGCTACTTGGAGTAGCGTTTTGGGAGCTTTTTATAGCTTTTTCCAAATATACAATTATTAATATTAATTATTAAATTCAAAGATACTTTTTTTGGTTATTTTACATACTCATAAGCTAGTTTTTGCCAAACACAATTTGTTCATAATCTAGTTTATCAGCTACTAGCTAGCTTATCAATCAACAACTAGCTTATTAGCTATCGGCTAGCTTATCAGATACCAGCTAGCTTATCAGATGCCATCTAGCTTATAAACTAGTTTGCCAAAAACAGCCTTAATCTTTTGGGAACATATTTATGGAGGGTTGGGTTTATGTCCAACTAGTTTTCGTGAGACCACAAAATAACAGTGAAATTCACAATAAAAAATTGTAAAGATACAAAAAGAAGATCGGACCTTCATAGCAAAAACACTTTGAAGGTTCAATGTTATTTATGTGGTTTCACGTGTCAAATTAATTAATTACTTTATATTTTTGTACAATTAGAGGACATAGAAGCCATTGATTAATTACTCTTTGCAGCTCAAGATCTTGTTTTTTTTTTGTGTGTGTATGATTTTGATTATTTTTGGTGGTTGTGGTTGATGTTAGTTGCCTTTTTAGGGGTTTGTGCCACAAGAATTTTGTTGGATTATATATGGTGTTGAATCTTGATGGAATACAGTGGAAATTCTTCAGCTTTTAACAAGTTATACTTTTTCAGATAATGATTTGTATGAAAGAGAAGGGTTCACCATCAACAAAAACAGAAGAAGAGGTGCAAATTTCAACTTTAGGACCACCCAACAACTTTTATATATCTATATATGTGTGCGTATATATATATATATATATAGAGAGAGAGAGAGAGCGTGTGTGTGTGTGTGTGAGAGAGAGAGAGAGAGAGAGAGAGCGTGTGTGTGTGTGTGAGAGAGAGAGAGAGAGAGAGTTTTATGGAAAATCCCAAAAAGTGAAAATCGAGGAACGCTTTAGTAACGGTGGTATGCACATGTGCATACAAGTAATTGAAGTTGTTTTCTGGTTTCTATGCACATGTGCATACTATAAAAATTACTTACAAGTTACTTGTATGTACATGTGCCTACCGTCTATATGAATGGTTGACGGAATGTTTCTTCAGTTTTTCATTTTTTTGTGGTTTTTACCGTGGACCTATATACCTACCCTAATAAACATTGATAATTTTTAATCCGTATGCAAATGTGCTTACAAATACTTTGATCTTCTGCATGCAAATGTGCATACTGTACATATAAATGTTTAATTGTTTATTAGGGTATTTCTCAATTTTCCATTTTTTCTTTATATATGTATATAGACCCCACTTTGTTTCCATGAAGTGGTTGAAGAAAAACAAGTTTTTACCCCTTTTTTTATTTTACATTTATGCCCTCTTGATCTGCCACAATCTCACAATCTTGTGTTATTGAAACAGAGAGATCAAACAAGAAGTATGCTGGCCAAGTGATGGATGTTAATGATTATAGGTTTGATTCACATGTGATTTCATAGCCAACTTAGATGATTTCCATTGATTAAAATTGCTCAATTTGATGCATTATAGTTTGAGATTTTCTCTTAATGTTATCTTTTTTTCCCTTTTTTTCTTTTAATGTTGCAATAGGGTCTTTGTAGCTACATGGAATGTGGCTGGAAAATCACCAACAAGTTCTTTAAATCTTGAAGATTGGGTGCATACTTCACCTCCTGCTGACATTTATGTTCTTGGGTGAGTTTATTTTGTGTATGATCAAGATTCAACTATTTCATGTTTTATTTATGATGAATAGCCTTGAATAATGAAGCTATTCACAATGAATAGCCCTGAATAATGAAACTATTCCTGATGAATAACCCTAATAATGAAACCATTCATGATGAATAACCCTGAACAATGAAACTATTCATGATGAATAGCCCGGATATACGAAACTATTCAAGATGAATAACCGGGATGTAACGAAACTATTCATGATGAATAACCCGGATATAATGAAACTATTCACGATGAATAACCCTGAATAACGAAACTATTCATGATGAACGTAGTGATAGACATCCTTGATGGAAACTATTCATAATGCATATACATGATATTCATGACAAAAATGCACGATACCAATATAACGAGTAATGAGAATGCATGATATTCATGATTATTCAGGGATACTTCATCATGAATAATAAATGAAATAATTGGTTCCCCAGTTCTCAACATACTCATGATTCCCCTTTTCGCGATCAGGTTTCAAGAAATCGTCCCTCTAAATGCCGGAAACGTGTTGGGCACCGAAGACAACGGTCCGGCTAAAAAGTGGCTCGAACTCATCCGAAGAACGCTCAACAATCTTCCGGAGACAAGTACTGGAAATAATCCGATTTCACGATCGGATTCCGATCTCGTGGGCCCGATAAGAGAATTGAACTCGAACCCGTCTTTCTCGAACCGGCGCTCGTTCCGGCCACTGAGCCGTAGCATGCGGTTAACCGAGCACGATGTGCCGCAGCCACGGCTTGACCGCCGATACAGCGTCTCAGACCGAATGGTGTTCCGGAACCGAACCCACGGTCACGGCCCGAGTCTCGGATTCGGATCCTCGGATGAAGATAACGGGCCGGATGATTCGCCCGATTGCATACCGTATTTTGATAAACGGGCCGGGAACTCCAGGTATTGTTTGGTTGCGAGTAAGCAAATGGTCGGGATTTATCTTACGGTTTGGGTAAAGAGCAATCTTCGAGACGATACTCGCAATATGAAAGTGTCGTGTGTTGGTAGAGGATTAATGGGTTATCTCGGAAATAAGGTAAGAATTCCCGGAAAACGGAAATAACCTTCTAAGTTGCTTAAAACCATGGTGGTAGTTATTAGGGGTGAGAATCGGAACCGGGTACCTGCCTTTGGAACGGCAATCAGAACCGATGTGATTGGTTCTGGTTCCTAAAATACGGAACCGATCTGGCCGGTTCTCATTTTTTGGAACCGTTAAATGGTCGGTACCTGTCGGGTACCGGGTCCCGTTGGGTACCCAAAACCGGAACAACGGGTACTTGCTATTTTTAATACTAAATATTATTTTATATGCTTATTACATTTAATAGACTAAAATTAAAATTATTATTTTAACTTTTACGGTTACACTTTTACACTTACAACCACTTTCTTTAATCGACTTATTTATTTTTGTCTTCTTCTGGATATTTTTTATATAATAATCAACATTCTAATTTGTGTTTTCTGTTTTTTTTATTTCAAAAATTGGTCGGTCGTAGTTATTGATGTAATTATTAGGTTGTAATTTTTATCGGATTCGTTTTCAGCTTTTGTATTGTTTATTTCTTTTCTTTTGGACTTTGTAATAATTAATAATTATTTTTTATAGCATAAAACCATAATTTAAAAAAAAAAAAAAATAGACCCCACTTCCCAAATATGAAGAACTAGTGTAACCGGATCCAGTAGGAACCTCTGGTTCCAAGACCGATTCCTTGAATTTTGGCTAGGTACCCGCCTTTGCTCATGCCTAGTAGTTATTGGCAGTACAATTTCGAGATATATTAATTAACATTACCGAAATGATTTCAGGGTTCGATCTCGATCAGCATGACGTTGCACCAAACAAGCTTTTGCTTCATCTGTTGTCACTTGACTTCCGGTGAAAAGGAAGGCGATGAGCTGAAAAGGAATGCCGATGTGACGGAAATCTTGCGGAAAACCTGGTTTCCGAGAGTTGAAGGAACGAGGGATGAGAAATCTCCTCAAACGATTCTTGACCATGAGTAAGGCCAAGTTGTTACGATCTCGAAAATTCGAATGTGTTTCAAGATTTTGATGCTAAATTTGTGTTTGCTTTTGAGTATAGTCGTATAATATGGCTCGGTGACTTAAATTACCGAATCGCCCTTTGTGCGCGTTCCGCGAGAGCTCTTGTTGAGGCACGCAACTGGAGGGCATTGTTGGTAAATGACCAGGTAAGCCCGCAGATATACTCGATGTACACTGGGTTTACCGACTTCAAAAGCGTTTCATCTGAAAGTGTTGCAATAAGTTTATAAGACATTTTTCGGCGTCTTAACAAGCTTTTTAAGACACTCTTATAGCAAAAGGTCGAATTAGCTATTTTTTTATGAAAATATTTGAAAAATGTCTTAACAAAACCAAATATCCTATAAAAATGTGTTGAGAAATGTCCTACAAAATAGCTAATACGACCTTTTTATTTTATAAATGTAGCTAATACGACCTTTTTATTTTATAAATGTACTATATCAAACGTGTTAAGACGTCCAAAAGCATGATATAAATTTAGAAAGTTAATTATTATTTTCGTCCCTATGGTTTGTTATAAGTTGCGATTTTCATCCCTATGGGTTAGAAATTGCAATTTTCATTCCTACAGTTTGTAATTGATTGCTATTTTTGTCCTTATAATATACAAATTTACCGTTGTTTTGGTTCTTGTGGTTTACAGTTCTTTACAATTTTGGTCCTTTGTACTTGAAGGCATACGCACAATTGTACTCGATTTTGTTGTAGTGTGTTATGTATCTGCTATTAGATCTCTAAACTCCAAACCCTCTAATCTGAATGACTGTATACAGCTCCGGATTGAGCAAATGAGCGGGCGTGTGTTCGAGGGATGGAATGAAGGGAGAATATACTTCCCTCCGACTTACAAGTATTCAAATAACTCCGATAGATATGCATACAACGATATGCACCCTAAAGAAAAGAAACGAACTCCGGCATGGTAAATCATTCGTTCTTGCAACTATAGTGTACTTTTTGTCATTTTTGCGGAAATAATAGGTCGGTTTGCAACAAAAAAACCAAGTAGGATGGTTCAAAGTGTCAATCACGCCACATAGTTAAAGCTTCAGAGGTACCGATGCTTTTGGAGCAAATTGCATGAAAAAACAACGTACTTTTGTTTTGATACTTTATTTTGTGTAATGTACTTTCTAAGCCTTAATTTTGGTACCTCAGATATGACATCTCAAACATTTAAATATCTGATTTACATCTCAAATTGCATGAAAATGCAACGTATTTTGGTCTCAAACATTTAGATACCTCGTTTACATCTGGTATATACTAGATTCAATTCGTTACACGAAATAGATATCAAAACAAAGTAAGTTACATGTTCATGCAATTTTCCCGTATATACTTTTGTGGAATAAGCCTCCGGGGATATTTAGATAAGAACCAAATATTTTATGATAACCGTGAGAACTTTTATTGTAAGGTATTGTTTCATATGATCTTCCATCTAAGGCTAGAATTTAATGTATTGATTAACATATATGTGTTTGTTTCATAACGTGAGAACTGTTTATTAGTACTTTTTGTTTCAAAACCACATAAAAATGTGCACGTTGTGAAACAAATATATATAAGTTAATATTCCAAATCGAATCCATAGATGAAAAAACGCATCTAGAATAACACATGATGCACTAGTTCTTAGTGTTCTCACAATTTTGTGGGTTCTCAAAAAGATTAGCCTCCATAAGCCTCTCCACTTCACAAAGCAGAGGAAAAGCAGTATACATCTTACCCTCCCCAGACCCAACTTCACATGGGATTTACTGGTTTTGTTTTGTTTATTCTTTTGCGTAGTTTCAAATTTTATTGACTGAGTGATATTTGTTACGAAGGTGCGATCGTATCTTGTGGTATGGAAGTGGACTCCATCAAATGTGTTACGTTCGTGGGGAGTCTAGGTTTTCAGATCATAGGCCCGTTTATAGCATATTTATAGCGGAAGTTGAGTCTATAAACCGTTGCAAAATTAAGAAAAACGCGAGTTGTTCTTCTAGGATTGAGGTCGAAGAGCTTTTGCCGTATTCGAACCGATACTGAGTTGTAAGCTCTTGATCTCTTTCTCTTGCACCCGCACGAGTTTTCAGTAACAACCATTTAAACTTATGATGAAACCCACTTTACGATTATGCATTTTTTTTTGGTAGGAATCAAAATAAGGAGCTCGGAATGACGGGTTCTTTTTCGATTCGCGAACGGTGCTTCGGGAACACGAAAGCTAGACAATGTAAGAAGTTTATGTTTAGAAATCGAGAAACCATTTTCGAGCCACGTACTTATTGCCGTTTCTTGCATTCGATTTAGGCCCGGTGATTGCAACCAAAGATTTTGTGGGCACGTGACGTGAATCCGGAAGATGGTTGACCATCGGTTTTTTCTTGAGGTATTCACTTTTTGTTAGAGTCTCATGTCAGGCTAGACTTAAAAAAGTGTTTTCTTAAAGCTTTAATAAGCTTAATGGTTTGAGCGGCTTATTTGCTAGGTGATACAAGAGTGTTTAAGCCACAAAGAGCATCTCCAACAGATTCTACAAAATGGGATTTTAGACAACTTTTTGTTCCAACAGAATTTCCAAAACTTTCTACAAAATGGAGAAAGTGGAAAAAAAGCGTAAATTTCCAAATTTGGATTACGCTCCAAAAATATTATTGGGAAAGAAAATTGATTTTTTTTGTTTTATATCAATAAGAAACCTTGAAAATAGAAATAATAGTTTATCAAATGTATATTTTTTTTAATAGGGGCAGGTTCTTGGAAAACTGCAAAAAAAAATGAAAATCCAACGCATCTTGGTAACCATTCATTTGGACCTTAAACATGAACATGCATATTTGTCTGGTATGCACGCCATGCACACGTGCGCACCATGCACACATGCATAATAACCCAAAAACAACTTCAATTCTTGTATACATATATGCATACCGTCAAGATGAATTTATACCAGGGTGTTCCTCAGTTTTTATATTTTTTGTGGTTTTTTTCCCTATATAAAGAATATAATTAATGATGTAATCCTCCAAGATGGAGTAGCTAGTGGAGTTGAATGTAATTTTTTAAAGATTTTGTTTGAGATGCTCTAAGCCAAATGGTTATATGGAATAAGCCAGAACCCCTCAATTGACCCCGTTAAGCAACCTTAAATAAATCGACATTATAAATGTCCCCTGAAAGTAAATACTCCCGTAAATCATTTCTCTTTAATATATATTGGAACATCTTTTGAACAATTCTTTTGGAGATTAATTTGTGTTAATCTTTCTTAAGATTTGATCGGTTTTTGGTGAATTTTGCAGGAGATCACATTTGTTTGTATAGAAAACGGATTCAGTATATCTCATTCAAAAGTAAAGTGAGGGACTCCGATAGAATTGTACATTTTTTTTTTTGCCATTTGTAAATTGATGGAGCAAAATGGGGGTAATAAAGTCATTTGTTACGATGAGGTTTTGCTTTTTTGACAGAAAAAAATGGGATTTTTACTGTAAAAGTTAAAGCTAACATTCATTGCAATAAAGATTTGTACATTATGCTTTCCAAAATTGTACCATTGTAATAAATAGTTAAAACATTTGTATGCTGTGGTTTGAAACTATGAATGTTGTTGTAACATTAGGCTATCAGCAGTCAACCCTCCCAACCCTCTCGCTTTAACATGGCACATCAGCTGACACATCATTTTTTTTTCAACCCTCTCTTAACCCCCTCCCAAAGCCCTCTGCAACCCTCTACAACCCGTATCCAACCCTCCCAACCCTCTCACACCGACACACACAACAAATACACACCACACACATAAAAGGAGTGTGTTCTACAACCCGTTTTCACTTCAGCCCGCCGGCACCCTAATTTGTGCAGCCAGCCCGATTGAAGCCGGCAGGTAAGATGGAAGCCAGCGGGCTTCACCCGCACCTACTGTTGCGCATAGCCTTATATGCATACTTGGTTGGTTTACTTTTTTACTCACGGTGGCATGTACAAGTATTAATGCATGAGGTACAACTATTAGAAAACCTTAATTAAAACTTGATTATTAGAGTTGATGATTTAGAGATGATTTTTATATAGTGATGGATGGAAGATGGTTAGAAGAAAAGTCAATTTAAATGGAAGATGGTTCTACAAGAATTGATGGAAAAGCAATAGCACTAAAACCAAGGAAATAAAAGTGATGTTATCATGTGGTACTTTCTTTTATGATTTTTCTTGTCAATGTCTAATGGTAATTGTCCCATTTGTCCATATTAAAATTTTATGTTAAGGAGGGTGTATATTTTTAGTTCTTTTATTTGGTAACAAAAATCTGGCAATGCTATTTGTATCTTCATAAATATTAAAATCAAATTGATTAATGCATTAGAAATGTAAAAAGTAAAATATGATGTTTTTACATTTTTCTATAATTTCTTAAAACTAGAGAATTCAAAATCAAAAACTCAAAAACTTTCTTTTCATCTTTAACAAATTTTCTATTTTAGAAAACCTATCATTACTTATAGAATAACAACTTTTGAGTTTTTGATTTTTCATTCTCTAGTTTTTGAGTTAAAGATATCGACCGGACTTATTTTGGGTTTTTTAGGCTTAACTAGACATTTCCGGATCGATTTGTTTGGGCCAGGCTTCTTTGGGCTTTTTTAGGTTTTATTGCGCTTTTCCTCATGCCGGCCTCTAAAGTCTAAACCCAACGCGTTGTCAAAATGCTGGCATGATCAGGCTTTAAAGAACCTACATCAGGATTCAGGCTCAACAGGCTTCAGTTTTTTCAAGCCAGGCTTGAACTTTTTTGTGCATCTCTTATGAGTTATTATATTTATATTATCACCGTTAATTACCAAAAAAAAAAACGTAACAAACTGAAGTTTTAAAGTGTCAACTAAAATATATTCATAATTATATGGTATAATTCAAAGGTTATGATTATAGGAATTGAACTAACTCCAACCATATAACCAATGGTATCAATCACAACTACTACACCTAAGTTTGTTCACCTTATCCTTTTTTTAATCATCTATGCATTTCTTTACTTCACACCTCACTATCTTAGTATGTTAGATTATGAGGGTTGTTTTACAAAGATCCTGCCTTGTTTAAAAATTTATTTTCTTTGAACATATATGTATGTATGTTAGAATTATATTATATTATATTATTACACGAATTTCTATAAAATGTTTGATTGTTATAAATATTAATCCAAATACCCTTAAATGATAACAAAATAAGAGAATTGTATAAAACATGAAGAAAAATTGTAGCATGATATATTTCGGTGAACATAACTTCAATTTCAGATTTTAATTAATTTTATAACTCTTTAATAAGTATGAACTATGAAGTCATTTATGTTTTTAGGGTAGCAGACAGTTTTTAACCGATGTCAAAAAATTTTAAGTTATTCTTATAATTGAAAACTTAATCAACATCGCTTATCAAGAGCAGGAACAAACTATGTATATCTGAATAGGCTTTTATGCACCCAGTCAACTTATTCTTGCAAATAGATTTATCTTATAGGTATGAGGAAAGCTGTGGGATTTAGAATGTATAAGAAATGTTAACGAAAAAACCAAAAGCTCCTCTTGAAATCCACCAAAATAACCCGAAAAAGACCAAAACACTTAAAATCCCTCAACATCAACCAAACTTAAAAATTTCTTGGAACAGTGGAATTTGTCTAAAAAACACATTGGGCGACTTTGCAGGTCTTTGGTCCACCTTAAAAGTGCATCCGCTAGGCAAAAAATTTGGATTTGTCATTGATTGAGATAACCCATTCGGAAAACTACTTGTCAAACATCATTTTAATGTTTGTTGTATTGTGGTAATATAATGTGTGCGTGTGTATATGTATGTGTGTGTTTCAGGTTCAATAGAAAATCTTAAGGAAATAAAAACCTTGAGAAAACTCTTGTAACCCTTCATTTGCACAATATTCAGTTATGCATACAAATAATTTGTAATATAAAACCGCCACAATAAACAACTAATATAGTTGCCATAGAGTATCGATTTCTTATTTGATTAGACCAAATGTTAACATGGAAAATAGTGAACTTAAAATTTTAAAATTAAAGCCAAGATAAGTTTTAAAAAATATATATGTTTATCACACCAAAATTTAATACGGAAAATACTGAACTTAAAATTTTCAAATTAAAGCCACAATAAGTTAAAAAGGTTGGTTAACCAAACTTATATTATAATCACAAATAAAATCCCAATGATTTCCTAAACTCCAAAGTCTCTCCCTATAAATACATTTCTTCTCATCACACAAAATCACAAGCTACTAATCTCATACACACACACACACTTTAGCCTCTTTGTGTTACATTAAGCAATCAATATTAGCCAACCGCCAATGGCTTCATATAGCCAACGAGTCATGGGTGTAGTCTTGGTCGTAATGGTCATGGTCTGGGGTGGAGCCCGGGCTCAGTCGAACGGTTGCACCAACACGCTTATGGGTTTGGCTCCGTGCCTAAACTATGTGACTGGGAACACGTCTACCCCCTCACCTTCGTGTTGCTCACAACTCTCGACCGTGGTGCAGTCACAACCGCGTTGCCTTTGCTCTTTGCTTAATGGCAACGCTCCAAATATTGGAGTTACTATTAATCAGACTCTTGCGATAACACTTCCTGGTGCTTGTCAAGTGCAAACTCCTCCGATTAGCCAATGCAACAGTATGATTATTTCTTTAAATGTGTTTACCATAAATAATTAGATGAGGATTGTGTGAGAATAAGGGCGTGTGTAAGGGTAATTTCTAAATATAATTAAACACTAAGGTATGCATCAAATTATTTGCTTTTATAAACTTAAAGCAACCTATTAGAGTATTTATACATATTTAACGTTCTATAAAGCCGGTTTTACTATAGTAACACCTAAAAGTCGACATTTTTACTGACCGTTAATATTATTTATACAGCCGTTGCTAATGGGCCTGCAAGTGGGCCTACAAGTTCAGCAATTTCTCCAACTGCTTCACAAATAGTGCCTTCACAAGAAACCCCTGAAGCTGAAGCACCCACTACATCATCAACACCAACTATCACTCCTGGTAATGTGCTACATAATTGAATTCTTTAGTTCTTTTCTAAACTTTAATTCTATGTATAGTTTTCAGTATTGTTAGAGTTTCACATCAGTTATACGTAAATCATTTATCGACAGTATTGGAATCTCAATTGTCTTCTCAAGTACTATTTTATCAACCAAACTTGTACCATCTATTGTCAATATATGTTGGAACCTCTTTTCTCTCCTTGAAAGCTCTTTTGAAACGTAATCTAACGGGGTTTAACATATTTTTATAAGAATCTATATAACTTTTATGCTAATAAAGATGATGAATTTGTAGGATCGGGATCTGGATCAAAAACAACACCATCGACAAATAACAATGCATCGGATGGAAGCAGATTTGGAGCATCGAGTTATCTTATGTTTATCGTTCTTTTCTTTGGAATGAAGTTTTGATTATTCTCATGATTAAGTTTGTTTTTGTTGCATTTGATTAACAATTTGTTTCCTTGTGTGATCAAGGATTCAAATTTTCCCGTATGTAATATGTTATCTTTTACTTGCTTTTAATCAAATTATTTAATATAAATTATCAATAACGGTTGTGATAGTTAGCATAGTTTATATTACATTGTTTTTCTCCATCTTATAACTTCAAATTGACAATTTATAAATCTAGTAGTGTTAGCTTAGCCTAATAAGACTTGGGTCTTTCGAGATTTTTCTTAGAAGTCACAGGTTCAGACTTTTGTAATGTTACTGGGTTTTCATGACGTTATAGGCCCCTGTGATTTATGGAGGTGCAAGGAAGCTGTTTTCTAATACCATTGTTTAACAAAAAAAAGAAAGATATTTTTTTTAATAATGGACTTGTGAAGGTTTCAATATGATCTCGTCCATTAATTCAATCGGTTTTTAAAAGTACAACTTTTTTAGGCATAAATGGTTTACATACTTAACCTTGAGGAGATGTTTCAAGATGTTAGAAAATACAACCGGTATAACACCCCCCCCCCCCCCCCCTCCCCCAAAAAAAAGAAAAAAAAAAGAAGGGAAATTCTAATTAAATCATCTAAAAACCTGAAAGGCCTCTCAAAATCAATTAAAAAATTGCAATGTCTCTTAAAACAACATAATTTGATAAAAACATCACATGATTGTTCACACTTTTGATTTACCTTAGAAATATGCATTCATTCCACAACAATTTCAGGCCTACCATTGTTGACTAATTGACGTGGCATTTGGTTTGCAAATTCTGAATGAATCTAATGAATATGGAATGTTGAATTTGATTGACTAGATTTCATTACTTATTTTGATTCATTTTTTTGGCAAAAGGAATCTTTAAATTCCATAAAATTTCACAAATGAAGAAAATTTGATATTCCTCGGCGATTAGTTGGTATTTTGAAGGAATGGATTTCAATTTTTTTACTCATAATGCAGATATGCATCTGATTCAATATAATCTAATAATAAAAATTATTTTATTAAACCATTTAATAATTATTTTATTAATTTATTTAATACTTATTTTATTAATTTATTAATAAATATTCTATTAATTATATCAAAGTATTTAATTGAACTGTATTAAACTATTTATATAACTATTTTATTAAACAAAATATACAATAAATTATTATATTAAATCATATTTAAGTATTTAACTCAATATTTAAAAATAAATAAATTATCAACAATTATTTTATTAGATCTATTTGGTCAATTATATTAAAGTATTTAATTAAATAAATTATATTAAGGTATTTAATAATTATTTTATTTTTGTCGTCATCAACCAAAATTCTAATTCAATTTTAAAGCTATATTTCATAAACCAAACAAACAAATTTCAATTACTTTAACAATTGCGTTGTATCATTATAAACTTGTACGGTGCAATCGTAAAGCATGTCATCCAATCATTCGTAAGATGCCATCATATTTCTATAGTTATTTACAAACAAATTCCAATTACTTTAACAAATTACGTTGTATCATTATATATTTGTACGGTGCAATCATAAAGCATGTTATCCAATCATTCGTAAGATGCCATCATATTTTTATAGTTATTTATAGAAAAATTCCAATTACTTTAATAAATTACGTTGTATCATTATATATTTGTACGGTGCAATCATAAAACATGTTATCCAATCATTTGTAAGATGCCATCAAATTTCTATAGTTATGCATAGGTACACCTAAGTTGGTCACCTTCCTTTATTTAGTAACCCACCCCTCAAATATCTTATATCCCTCTCAATCTACATCTATAAATGTAAATTAATTTGTCATCATTTTAAAATTATTTAAAGAAATGGGTCAAATAAACACGTTACATGTATTTTACTAGAATTAAATTGTTGAAATTATCACGAGATAGAATGACTATTTACTTGTTACTCCATGTGTCTTAAAGTAACTAAAAAATTAAGTTAATCTTTATTCAATACACACAAGTATTTTAAATTTGTAAAGATGGGAATTAAATAAGGATGAACTTGTTATTTGTTAATAAACCGGTATAATAATTATGTTTTAAACTGTGTAAACAATCTGTTGTGGTGACTATTTTTTTATATTATTATTATTTATTTTTTTGGAGGGGGGGGGGGGGGGGGGGGGGGGCGGGAAGGGTGTTTGAATCTCTCTCACTCACTCTTTCACACACACACACACATATGTATATATATATATATATATATATAGGAGAGAGAGAGAGAGAGAGAGAGAGAGAGAGAGAGAAAAGGAGGATGATCAAACGAGATTACAAGAATGTTACATATTTAAGAGAATACGAAAATAGTCAAATCACATGTATTTTATATTAATGGCAAAAAAAAGTTGTACTTGTACATGTGACTTTGGCTGCATTTTTTGGTTGTGAAGTAAAGTCTAAAGTCATGTGAGTTGCGTGTGATTTTTTATGTAGTATTAGTGTAAAATCACATGTGATTCGATCGTTTTCCTTATAGTTAATGAACTATATTCATCTTTCATAGATATTTATATCATAATGAAAAAAACTTTATCATTTTTATAAATATTGATTTACATAATTTACAATCTATTTTTAAGATTTACAAAAAAATGCACATGTACGTACATATACATTAACAGATACGTACATTTATAGTGCATGTATAGGAAAGATACGAGGATAACTTTAGCAAAAAAAATTATAATAGCTAATAAATTAATGATCCAACGGATATAAATAGAATGGTGTGATTAAAATTATCTTTCATTTAAAAATAGAAAAAAAAAATCTCATCAACCTTTTTTTTAATAAAAAATCTTCGTAATATAACCAAAATTGAAGTGAAACATACTAAAACAAAAATTATCATTTTATTTTTTTGAAGTGAAACATACTAAAACAAAAATTATCATTTTATTTTTTTTAATTTTACATCTAAAATTTCGTGGCCATGCAATTTTTTTTTTCTCTCCCTATATATGAAGTAAATTCATTGTTTAGTAAGGTTGGTCACCAAAATCTCCTATAAAACCATTTCTTGATTTCACTTACAATTCACCAAAAACTAAACACATTCAATCAACTTTCAACTAATGGCATCAAAAGGGGCCAACATGGGCTTACTCTTGGTCCTAGTGGTCATGCTATGGGGTGAGACCATGGCTCAATCCGGTTGCACCACCGCACTCATCGGCTTAGCCCCATGCTTGAGTTTCGTAACTGGGAATTCGTCAACTCCATCCTCTTCATGTTGCTCACAGCTATCTAGTGTTGTTCAAGCTCAACCACGATGCCTCTGTTCGTTACTTAATGGTGGTGGGGCCAATCTTGGAATATCGATGAACCAAACATTGGCTCTGTCGCTTCCTGGTGCATGTGATGTTCAAACTCCTCCTGTTAGCCAATGTAATGGTAATATTTTATTCATTTCGTTTTATTTGTACCACTTTTTATGTCTATCATGTATGATAAAGTATAAAAAATAAAACCATAATTTACTTAAAAACAAATTTAATGTTTATATACTATAAGACGAGTCTATTTGTTAACTTGATAGGGTATGCACATCTAAAAGTGAAAAGAAACTTTAGCTATTGATTGAAAGTGACATTATGGATATGTTGATATTATCTGTTAGGAGGGGAAATAATATTGTGTTATAAGGGACTACCTATCTCTTCTATCAGACACATTTTAAAACTGAGTCCATGTGTGAAAAATGCAAAACAATATCTAGTATGGTTGGTCTATGAAGTTAAAAACAATATTAGAGCCAGGAACTCGGCTAGTGTGTCAAATAAGATCTCACATCTGTTTTTTTTTTCTTTCTTTTTTTTGTGGCGGTGGTGGGCGGGGGGTGGTTGGAGCTAAAGTTGCCTTAGAATGGATTTGATATTTTCTTATCAAAAACGTATTAAAATTGAAGGTTTAAGCATGAACCAAAATAGACAATATCTGGTACAGTTGTCCTGTGATGATGCTTCAAAAGTGCATCTAAATAAAACATACTTTGTTTTAATTTTTGTTTTGATTCTTATTTTTTGATGCAATCACCAATTATTGGGACTTGATTAGAAAAAAAAGGAAATTATAGATGTATAAAGGAAAATTTCCTCTTGAAACATATTAATTAAATGTCGTTGTTTGATATTTTTTATCATATCAAAACAAAGTTTCTAAAAGTAGGTCTTGTAATAACAATCACAGCTAATTATGTTTCATTTTGATTTAGTCCGCAATATTAAATTGATTAATATAATTGTTTTTAGGTGTTGCTAATGCACCAACACCTTCAAGTGTCGAGCCTCCAATAAGTAATTCTCCGTCATACTCTTCTGATGAAATTCCTGAAGCTCCAACTAGTACTAGCAAACCATCAATTCCAACTATTCCCACAGGTACGGAAATGTCTTGAGAAAGTTATTTCAAACCACTTTGTGAAATTACTTTATTGTAACAATATTAAATGCAGGAGGATCCAAATCAGTACCTTCAACCGACGGTGATGCATCCGATGGAGTGATAATAAGGGCACCTACTCATGTACTAGTGTTTGCTCTTTTTGCAGTTTCATGTATATCGATTGTTACAAAGTTCTGAAATGCTTCTACTTGATAAATGAATATTTTCTATTTTTATATTAAATTCTACGGTTTATTAATTTCTTGCTTCCATTATATTAACCTTACTTTTACTCATTTTCATAATACCTACAATCATTATAAAATCATATGAATAGTGATTAAAACTCAAGATCGAATCTAATATTAAAGTTAGGTCCTATATCTACCCAACTATATTTTGCAAGTTACTTTTTTCAAAATACAAAAGATACATTTGCTAAATGCTTTAAAATATTATAACTACAAGGAATATTGACAAAAAAAAAAGTAAAAGAAAAATCAATTAAAACCCCTAAAAAAATCAATTAAAACACCAAAAAAAAATCACTTAAATCTCCCAAAAACCAAACCCTCATTTTGTTTTTTTCCCCAAAGGTCCCCCTTTACAAATTGCTTTCCACACGTTGGGGCTATAATAGAAAAAAATTGCTTTAACGACGTTGCTAAATTATTTGTTAAAACAAAAAAATCTAAAATTTTCTTTAAATATAGAGATTTTTTATAAACTTTTAAATAATAAGAAAGAAATATTATTTTAATATATTAATATTACACCAATGACATAATTTATTGTTTAAAAGTTTTTTAAAAAATTTATTAAGATAATAGATGTAATGTATTTTTTATTAATATAAATAATGATAAATTATCTAAAATAGCAAAGTTGTTGAAGATGAAAAATATAGTTTTAGACATTTTTATCCTTTATTTTTATTTAAAGAGAAAAAAACATAATAAAACTGTTGAATATATATATATATGCTCTATTCGTTTATAATTTTTTGGTAGCTTTAAAAGAGAAATTGCTAAAATGGTGAAGACAAATAGTTAAAATAGCTATTTTATTCGATTTCCCTTTATAAATTTGAAAAGAGTAAATTAAATAGTATAAAATATAAAGTAGGAAAAGACAATAGGATAAGGGGATTTCAAATCCAATGATTAATGGGGTTGAAATAAGTATGAAATTATCTTTGGTCCTAAGGTGGCAAACCCTCTTTTAATCTAGATAGGTGGGCCTTATTACCACAATGACTTATTTGAAGTGTTGTTTGGTTCATGTCACATATAAACGGAAATACGAATTAAAATCAAGAAAAAAATGATTTTGTTTTTCAATCCAAAACATATACCTATAAAACACCCTAAACATGCATCCTATCGCTTATTTAGACCTATATTAGTATAAAATTTGGATCATCCAATCATGATGCCATATTATTTTTTTCAATCCAAATACAACCTAGACTGGACCGAAAATAGATAGATCAAGTTAGATATGATCAAGCAACGCTCCGATTTCTATCTTTTGTAAATAATTCGTAGTTTCTTCCCTTTTTGCCTCGATGGATTAGAGGAATGCCCACGTCAAATGAACTAGTTCAAACTTCTATTTAACCATGTTGTTGTCGTATGAGACCTTTTCAGTCGGTGTAGAGGTGGTGTTCATATGCTCCATCCATGTTTTTTTTATTAATAAACTGTAACATTTGATTTTAAAATTTATTTCCAATAAAGTTTATGGTATCGAAGATCGAATGTCACAATGTGTGGTAATAATAAGAGGCTTTGAACTTTTTTTGGTAACTGTAAATTTCCTGATTAGCTTATGCACATCGACGGGTTTGAAACTTGAGTGCAAGACTTGTCCCGGACCAAGTACCGGTTCATTGGTTCAATAAGGAATCCCTATCATCGACCGGAGTTGATGGATTGGTTCCCTAACAAGTTGAGACCCGTTCTCATGCCTAATTTCTGTTGATGGTAACCACATGTAAACGTTTAGTATACAACCATTTAGGGGTGTTTGTTTACCTCTTGACAATTGTTTGGCAAGAAAAATGATTACCTCTTAATGATTCCAAAACCCTCTTAATGATTTTGTATACCGGGTATTCGTTAACCATTTAGAGCTCCGATTTCATTCTCAACAATTAATAAACACCCATATTTCATTTTGGACTATCATTATACGAGGCTATTAATCATTCTGACTACTTAATCATCCAGTATCAAATTATTCAATAACTGCCAAACAACCCCTTATTCTTATTTTGATTCATCTGTCTAAACTGTTAGGGTTAAAAATATAGTTGTATTCAAGTTTTGGGTTAATATTTGTAATTGTTGTAAAGTTGAGGGGAGCTGAGTGTAAATACCCTAGGGGTATAAAAGCTTTTGTGTTAGTTGTAGAAGTTAGAGAGAATTGAGAGTTTAGAGAGATACGTAATTGTCAGATCTAGAGTTTGATAGAGGAGAGAGAAAGTTGAGAGTGTATTGTGTTCATATTGTTCATATCAATAAAAGTGAGATTTGTGATTGAAATTGAAGCTTCTTAATCATGGTGGATTGATATTCATATCTATCAAGTGGTATCAGAGCAGGAGATCAGTGAAATTGTTGAAGATTTGAAGGTAATTTCATGGATTTTTGAAGCTTGGAGCAAAAATGGTGAAATTTTGATTTGGAGCTTGAAGAACTTGAAGATTTGAAGATTTGGATGTAGTTTGATGTTATTTTGTTGTTAGATTTGAGTTTTTAGTGTTTAATTGTGAAGATTTGATGAATTTTGAGCCTAAAATGAAGGTTTTTCGAGTTTTTGTTCGAAGTTCATCAATGGAGGTTCTTCAATGGAGGTTTGAAGAAGATGTTCTTATGTCTTGAGTCTAGTTTTGGTCATTTCGAGTCTTATTTTGCTATTTCGAGCAGGTTTTGTGTAATTCGAGTCTTATTTGGGTTTTTCGAGTCATATCTCGAGCGCTTTTGTCTTTATCTCGAGTCCTTTATGTCAATATCAGCTTTAATGAGAAGAGAGAGTGGTCAAATCGTTGGTCAACTCGAGGTCAGCTCTTAGAAACGCGTGTAAGAAATCATCTCGAGCAGCATTTTTGTGGCATATAAGACTTCATCTCGAGCCATTATTAATGAGGAGAGAGAAAAAGTACATCTCGAGTCAACGTGTGAAGGGAGCTGTCATCTTGTGAAGACCTTCAACTCGAGCCGCGTGTGAGTGACCATTGGAAAAGCGTGTCAGCATTAATTAGAAGAGAGAGAATATGTCTTCTCTCAGCATTAATTAGGCGTGTAAAAGCGTGTCTCGAGTCTCGTATCAGGCGCGTAGGAGAAAACGCTTAAGGACGCGTCAGCCTCATCTTTTTGCGTGCGGTCAACTCGAGTCAACAAGGGGGACAGCCTTCTGTGTGCAGACCTTTTCGTCAGACGCGTGTGGGAGACAAGAACGTCAGCGCGTCAGAAAGTCAACTCGAGACGCATCTCGAGGCCCGTGAGGAGACAGGCGTGCGTCAGCTGTCGGCGCGTGAGACAGCAAGCGGAGCGCGTCAGGCGTCAAGAGGAGCGCGTGTCGGCGCGTGGATAGGCTTCTCGAGCGCGTGAAGGCGCATCTGGTACATCTGGACTTGTTTCGAGCGCGTGTAAAAGCGTGAACTTCATCTCGAGCGCGTGGAAGCATATGTTGGCGCGTGGGGGAGTGTGCAATTCGTATTTCGAGCCGTATTTTGAGTATTTTTCATAATATCTCGAGCCAAGTATTAGTTTTTGAGTATTTTTCATAATATCTCGAGCCAAATGTTAGTTTTTGAGTCCTTTTCAAGATATCTCGAGCCAAGTGTTATTTTTTGAGTAATTTGCAAGCTATCTCGAGTCTAGTGCTATTTTTGAGTATTTTCAACATGTCTCGAGCCATTTTCTCATTTGAGTGAAGTTTGACTTTTATATTTCAAGTCATAATATTTTTTTTAGTCTTTGAACTTCTTGAGTCATTTTATTGTTTTGTGAGAGGTTTATTTTGGTGTTATTGTTTTCAGTTTATTTTTTACCAAGTCTCGAGTCTTTGTGGTTTTAGGAGAGCAAATTTTTCTATTTGTCCAATTTTACAAGTTTTCAATTTTTCTGAATATACTCTGCATTACTGACTATCAGTTGTTTTTAGTGTTTCAGATTATTTGACTTTAATTCAGGTTTTTCAAGGACAACCGTTCAACAATTTCAGATTTAATCATCTACTGATCAAAAGATTCGTACAATTCATCATGACGACAAGAGAAGCGTTAGCTATTGGTTCCGATACCAAACCACCAGTTCTTTTCAGAGGAGATTACAATATGTGGAGAGATCGATTTTTGGATTTCATTGACCGACAAGATTTGGGAGAGTACATTCGGTTATCGCTGAAAGAAGGTCCGAAAGTGTTTACTGAAGAAAAACCGGCACAACCTGATTCTGATCCGCCAGTTGCCGCTCACACTGTTCTTAAAAAGTTTGAGGATATGACTGTTGAAGAGAAGAATAGGCATAAAGCGGATAAGTTGGCTAAATCGTTCATGTTATTAGGTCTTCCGAATGACATATATTTTACCATTGACAGTCACAATTCCACGGGCAAGGAAATGTGGGATCAGATAGAGAAGCAGATGCTTGGTACAAGTGTTGGTACTCAAATGAAAGTAACGAACATTATCAAACGTTACGAGCAATTCAAGGCAAGAGAAGATGAGAAGTTAGATGAAACCTATGAGAGGTTCTGCAATTTGCTGAATGAATTAAGGAAGAATGGCATCACTAAGACGAAGATTGAGAACAACGTCAAGTTTCTCACTAATCTTCAGCCAGTCTGGAAGATCTATTCCAACTCTGTCTTTCAGAACAAGTCGTTAGCTGACATTGATATTCATGTCGTGTATGAAATCTTGAAACAAAGTCAAGATGATGTTCAAGATGCGTTGGATGAGAAGATAAAATCTGAGAAGGAAAAGACAGATACATTAGCTTTAATGGCTGATAAAAGAGGGAAGCAAGTAGTTCATAGATCAAGAGCAAGAAGTGATTCTTCTGATACTCCGGAAGTTAGCAGTGATTCAGATGTTGATGTTGCTGAATTTAAACAAGCGATGGCTATGATGACGAAAGCTTTTCAAAGGAGATTCTATAGACAACCGTCTTCCAACAAGCAACGTTATTCATCTACCTCTAGGAAGTCTGAGTACAGAGGTAGACATGAAGACAGAAGGAGTGATAAGAAGACTGATTCAGGAAGATATTATGAGAAAGGAAAGTATGAGGAGAAGAAAAAGTTTGGAGAGAAGCGAATCGAAGAGCAAGATGAGAAAAAGACTGATGAAGTTCAAAAGTGCTTTAAATGTGGAAAGCCAGGTCATTTTGCGAGAGAGTGTCCAAACGCTGGAGTCAAAGATTACTCGTATTACAGTCATAAAGCTTCGTTGGCAAAGAAGAAGGAATCTGGAAAAGCTTTACTTGCGGAAGAAGATCATTGGTTAAACGCCACTGACGATGAATCTGATGATGCGGTTTGCATGATGGTCAAAGCTTTTATGTCAAAGATGGTTCCTAAGAGTGGACGAAAGACTGATTTTTCTTTGAGGCGTTGTAATCCTCATGATTCGGATGATTCTCTTGCTGATTCTCTTGATGATTGGTTTGTTGATTCTTCTGATGATTCAGTGGGCATAATGGATGATTCAGTTAGTTCCGATGATGAAGCGATAGAGGTGATCAATGTGTCTGATGGTTCTGAAGGTGATGATGGACTGAGGATGTGGTGATAGGCTCAGATTCAGAGGATGAAGATTCTTCAGCTAGAAAACAACTTTGCTTGATGGCAAATCCAGACGACCATTCTTCTGAGGATGAATCTGAGGTACGTCTTAATCCTTATGTCGAGTTTGAATCTTATATCAAGTCTTTAAATGATAACATGGCAAATCTTAAGAAGAAGTTAAAGGATCAGATATTGCTCACAGATAAATGGGAAGCTCGTTCTAAACAGAATGATGCTTTAATAGTTGAGCTTTCTGATAAGAATGCTCAAAATGAACATATTGTGCAATATTTGATGAAAGAAAATGAAAAGTTCTTGGAACAATCTGTCATTTCTGATAATAAGCAAAAAGCTAAATTGTCTGAAATTTCAGATAAACTTTCTATTAAGGAAAAGGAGTATAATGACATTCAAACTAAACTTTCTGCACTTTCTGAAGAAAAAGAAGTTTTACTTGGGCATATTAAAAAGGTTGAAACCATGCTTTTAAAAAGAGGACAGACTGATCAAACAATTTTTCTAAATAAACCAAAAGAGTTCAAAGCTTATAAGGTTAGAGAAGGTTTGGGATTTGAAAATCCTCATTACTTGAAACGTGCAATCAGATTTGTTCCTACACTGTATGATACTATCTATTTTAATCTGGACAAGAAGTATAGAATGCGTTTTACAAGATCATCTGAGGAAGTTGAAGCTGAACATGATAAACGTAGAAAGCAAAAAGATAATGTTCAAATTCCTTTCAACTATGCACGTCTAAATGACAGTTATAGTAAAAGGGAAATTTCATTATCTGATGATTATATCAGAAGTTATTCAGAAGAGGAATGTAAACAGTTCAAATCTGATGATTCTCCGGTTGATAACAGTAAATTTTACGAATTTCGATATTATAAGACTCTTAAAGATCTTGATGATGAAAGAAGAATGAATTCTTCTGAAAAAGATCAAATGCTTTGTAAAATTTCTGATCTTCAAAAACAAGTTTTCAAATTAAAAGGAGAATTGCAGAAATTTTCAAATTCAAGTTCCTCTGAACATAAAAGTTCAAATACTTCTGATACTTCATTTGTTCGTGCTTCATCTACTTCAGAAGATAGTGTAAAATCTGAGGATGCACTTCAACTCTCTACTATTGTGAATTCTATATGTTGCGTGTGTTCAGCTAAAAAGTTTGTTGAGTCTGAAGCTGTTTCTAAAGTAAAGTCACTTGAGTTACGAAATGCTCAACTTTCAACTCAAATTTCAGATTTTGAGCAACTTCTTATTCTTGAAAGAAACAAGTTTGAGAAAGAAAGAACAGTTTTAGAAGAAAACATTCTTGATCTTTCCTCCAAGATTTCTGATTTGACAATTAAGATGGATTTCGAGAGAAAACAATTTCAATCTGTGAGTAAATCTTCTGAAGAGAAATCTTTAGAACTTCGAAACCAGATTGTTGCTTTGCAAAATCAGATATCTGATGAAAGGAATCAATTCAAAAGGAAAGAACAAGTTTTCAAAAGTGAAAAGAAAGCTTTAGAACAAATGTTTGTTGCACATAAGAAAGAACCTGTTGTGGAAACAGATTGTGAAAAACAGAGGGAGTTCTTTCAATGTGAGATAAAGAGACTTACACGTCAGTTAGCTGAATTCTCAACAAAAGCAATGACTTCTATGGTGAATGAAAATAAAAAGTTTGATTCGTCTAGTCAGTCTGAAAAAGAAAAAGCAAAACATGTTTCAAATGATAAACCGAAATTGAATGAAGGTCAATCTTCTTCATCTAATTCTAAGCCCATACAAAGGAATTTTTCTGAGGATACTAATAAATCAAAAGATAAATTTGTTCAGTATCCACAGAATTCAAGACAGAAAGTGAATTTTCAACGACAGAATGGTTATTATTCTTCCTTTACTAATTCGAGTGCGTCTGATTTTTCAAATAATTTTCAAAGAAGACAAGTAAAACAAGTTTGGAGGAGGAAGGAGTTCACAAATTCATGTAGCCCTACATCTAGTAGTAGTAATACCAAAGTTAGTCATGATGTACGAAACAATGTTGCTTTTTCATACAATAATCGTGTATCTTTTCCACGAAATTTTCCAATAAAGCAATTTGTTGATATGCGTCGTGATAAATTTTGTTGTTCAACTTATGGCTTGCATGATTTTGTAAACAATAGTGCTTTTCATGATTATAATCCTTATCTCTATAAGAAAAGACCTTGGATCTCAATTGCACATAAATCTTCTAACCCCTTAGGACCCAAATTGCGTTGGGTACCTAAAGTGAACTAGTTGGTTTTGCAGAATCGTCATGTGTGGTATCTTGATTCTGGTTGTTCGAAACACATGACGGGACGTAAGGAGATTTTGCATAATTTCAAACCAAAGTTTTGTGGTTCAGTTCAGTTTGGTAATGAACAGTATGCTCCGATTGTTGGATATGGTGATGTGATTCAAGACAAAGTTACGATTAAGAAAGTCTCGTTGGTTGAGGGCTTAGGACATAATTTGTTTAGCATTGGTCAGTTTTGTGATAAAGATCTCGAAGTTGGTTTCAAGAAGAGACGATGTGTTGTTAAGACTGAGGCTGGAAAGGAGTTACTTGTTGGTACCAGAAGGCGTAATCTGTATAAGATTGATTTGAGAGATGTTAAAGCTAAGAATACTCTTTGTTTGTTGTCAAAGGCTTCTAATCAACAAAGTGTTTTGTGGCATAGAAGACTGTCACATCTGAATTTCAAAGGTTTGAATAAGTTGGTGATTGGAAACTTAGCTATTGGTATTCCTGATCTGAGATTTCAACAAGATCATCTTTGTTCCGCTTGTCAATTAGGAAAGATGAAACGAGTTTCGCACAAGTCAAAGCTTGAGCATGGAACAGAAAAGCCGTTACAATTGATACACATGGATTTGTGTGGCCCGATGCGCGTTCAGAGTATTAATGGCAAGAAGTATGTTCTAGTTATGGTTGATGATTACTCAAGATATACATGGGTAAAGTTCTTACGTTCTAAGGATGAAGCACCTGAGATTATCATTTCTGTTCTGAAAGAGGTTCAAGTGAATTTACAGTCACAGGTTCAGAAAATTCGTTCTGATCATGGAACTGAATTCAAGAACAAAGTACTTGGTGGTTACTTAGAGTCGGTTGGTATCAAACATACTTTCGCCGCAGTTCGTACACCACAACAAAATGGTGTTGTTGAACGTCGAAATAGAACTTTGGTAGAAGCAGCTAGAACGATGCTTGCGTATTCAAAGTTACCAATGTTTTTGTGGGCTGAAGCGGTTGATACGGCATGTTATACACAGAATCGTTCAATTGTGAACAACAGGTTTGGTAAAACACCATATGAGCTTATTAATAATCAAGTACCTAACATAGGGCATTTTAGAGTATTTGGTTGCAGGTGTTTTGTGCTGAATGATAGAGAGGAAAGACACAAGCTTCAGGCGAAATCAGATGAAGCTATTTTCATTGGTTATTCAAAGAACTCGATTGCATATCGTGTGTATAACAAAAGGACAAAGATGGTGTTGGAAAGTTCGAATGTTAAGTTTGATCCATATGCTGAGATGGCTTCTGAACATGACAGTTCAGAACCCGGTTTAACTGGTGTTTTAGCGGTCAATTTGGTTAATCCAGATCATGTTACTCCAACAAAGCAAAAGGATGGAGCGTCAACGTCTACAAACAATCTTTCTGACTTGGATTTATTGTTTGAGAATTTTTATAATGAATATTTTGGTTCATCATCGTCCAGTTCAACAACTAATAACAATTTGTCTGATATTCCCAGGGAAACAACAATGAATGTTCAGGAACCAGTTTCTATTTCTGGTCCGTCGACTTCAACTATCTCGGAAGATACATCAAGTGTAGAAAGTCCTCCAGTTCAGACTTCGATTATTCCAATTCCCGAGAATCAAGAGATTACCCCCATTGTTGATAGTTCCCAAATTCAAGAGGCAGATATTGGTTCAAGTGAAGATATTTCAGATCCGATTCCAATTCGAATGGAATCCAATTTTGATGATTATTCTGAAGATTTACAAATTGTTCCTTCATTTGAATCTTTGCAAGAAGTTCCTATAAGTACATATACTGATTCTAGTTATGATCTTCAATTGTACAGGCCTCTCCCTCATACAACTAAGTGGACACGAGATCATCCACTTCATCAAATAATTGGTGATCCGAATGCTCCAGTGCAAACACGATCGGCGACTGCAAATGAATGTTTGTTTGCTGCATTTTTGGCTAATTTTGAGCCACTGAAAGTTGCTGATGCTCTTGCAGATCCAGATTGGTTCATGGCTATGCAAGAGGAGATCAATCAGTTTGTGAGATTAAAAGTCTGGAGACTTGTACCTCGACCTGAAGGAAAATCCATCATTGATACAAAATGGATTTTTAAGAACAAGAAAGATGAGGATAACATTGTTGTTCGAAACAAGGCACGGTTGGTTGCCAAAGGATACAGACAACAAGAAGGAATCGATTACAATGAGACATTTGCTCCGGTTGCTCGTATTGAGGCTATAAGGATGTTTCTAGCCTACGCGGCACACAAAGACTTCACTGTCTATCAAATGGACGTGAAGACAGCATCTCTAAATGGCGTTTTGAAAGAGGAGGTATATGTTTCACAACCAGAAGGGTTTGTTGATCAAGATCATCCTGATCATGTCTATATTCTCGATAAGGCATTATATGGTTTGAAACAAGCACCGCGGGCATGGTATGATTCTTTATCTCAGTTTCTTGTTGAGTCTGGCTATTCAAAAGGTAAAATCGACAACACTTTGTTCATTAAACGTGAAGGCGAGCATATAATGTTGGTACAAATTTATGTAGATGACATTATTTTTGGGTCTACTTGTCCTAATTTTTGTGAAAAGTTTTCTAAACTCATGATGACTCGGTATGAGATGTCGATGATGGGAGAATTAAATTTCTTTCTTGGTTTGCAAGTTAAACAATTATCGGCTGGCATTTTCATTAATCAAGCAAAGTACATAAAAGATATTTTGAAGAAATATAATTTGGAAAATGCTAAGATTATGAAAACACCGATGTCACCAAGTTGTGCACTAGATTCTGATCCTGATGGAACAGCTGTTGATGTGACAACTTATCGAGGAATGATTGGTTCTTTAATGTACTTAACTGCAAGTCGACCTGATATAATGTTTTCGACATGTCTTTGTGCTCGTTATCAGTCAAAGCCTAAAGTCTCTCATCTTAAAGCGGTCAAACGTATTTTTCGATATCTAAAAGGTACTATTAATCTTGGTCTATGGTATCCTAAAGGTTCAGGTTATGAGTTGACAGGTTATACTGACGCGGATCATGGAGGATGCAAGTTAGATAGAAAGAGCACGTCAGGACACATACAGTTTTTGGGAGATAAGCTTGTTAGCTGGGCATCTAAGAAGCAGAATTGTGTTTCACTTTCAACGGCCGAAGCTGAATATGTGGCTGCTGCAAGTTGTTGTTCTCAGATTATTTGGATGCGTACCCAGTTACGAGACTACGGATTCAAGTTTGATAAGATCCCGATTTACTGTGATTCAAAGAGCGCAATTGCTATATCTTGCAATCCAGTCCAACACACAAAGACCAAACACATAGATATCAGGTATCATTTTATTAAAGATCATGTAGAGAAAGGTACGATAGAACTTTATTTTGTAAATACTGAATTTCAGTTGGCAGACTTGTTTACTAAAGCTTTGGATGAAAAGAGGTTTAACTTTCTTATCACCAAGCTTGGTATGCGAACTCTGAAAACTTGAAATAGTATTTTCAAAGTTTATTTCTTTGTACATTTTCTTTCTACATTTGTTTTTCTTTTTCAGTTTAATAAAGTGTGTTTCCTTGTTTGAGGGGGAGTCAATAAATAAATAAACCAAAAAGAGGTCATTCAAGTTTCGGTACAAGCTATTTTTGAGGGGGAGCTACTAACTACAGAGGATTCATTTTACATGAATACCAGATTCTATTCTGTTTTGTAGGTAATTCATATTTCGAGGGGGAGCTTATATGTATATATATAGTTTGGTATAAACACATATTTGAAAGGTGAACAACTTTCGAGTATGAAAACAGTTTTTCATAATTGTTCAAATCACTTCTCTATTCTCAAAAGTTTTTCATGAATCTAGAAGTGAATTTTAAATGTTTTTCATATTGAGGAATTGACGCATATTTTTCAAAAACCGTGTGTTTCCAAAGATTGATACTTGTGTATTATCTTTTCTTATACTGTTTCAGTATTCATACACACAGGTTTATGATTTTCTTGTTTAGTTATTACCATGTCTCTAAAACGATCCAATTATTCGATGGTAATACACCCGTTTGATATTCCAATTTGCGTCTAAGCGTTCGTTTGATCAGTCCGATACATCTTGTTTCATAAACATATATCTGTATATCGTTCATATAGATATTTTTCCTATCTTTTTGAACCATTCCTTTTTGATCATACCATCTGATGAAACAGTTTTCTCGAACAATTCTTTGTTTTTCTTGTGCATTCAATATATATAAGTGTTTGGAGATATCATTTTGCTCATGTATTGTTTCTCTACATCTTTTGAGCAAATTTTATCAAAGGCTATAGGATTCAACCGATGAATCATCGATTTTTCATGCTTAGGAAACATATTTCACGGGGAGTGAGGTTATACAACTTCTATGGACTGCCAGCGCCGGTAGCCCTACCCATGAAGTTATCCTTGAGAGAAATGAGGGGTGAAGGGTCTCAATCAAAGAGTGGGGGAGATAACTCATCCGGTTGAGTTATTCTCATAGTGTTAGAGCGGAAAAATGGAATAAGAGAGCTTGGTTAGAAGTGAGGAAGATTAAAAGAATTGGAGGGTGTGAGAACAGAGTTAAAAGAAAATTAAAACTCTGCACCAACCATTTCTAAGCCGGGCAACCACATAATCTATCGGTTCACGTTCTTTGGTGACTGATATTGAATCAAGGCAAAGCCCAATGCCGACTCTCGATTACACCCCACCAGCTACTCATTTTCTTCTCAACAAGAAAATGTTTCATTTTTTGCACGGGGACGCAGCATATAATCTATCAGATTTTCATTCGGAAAGTCGATATTGAAACAGAAGGAAGCCGCCCTGCCTTCGAACTTCATTTCTTGCACATCGAGTCAGTGAATATGTTTTTTCACTATTTTGAGCCTTTTACAGCATTTTATGCTAATTCTTTCAACACTTTGCACACAAGGAATTTGTTTCTTTGTCGGAACATTCATAGAAATACACCGGTATTTCAATGATTGAATGGAAGTCCTGGGGGGTGAACGTCAATAAAGCCCTTTCTACAGTACATCCGTTGTACTAAGTGGCTTTGTGCTACTTACATGCATTTTAACTGTTTCATGTGTTGTTTCAGGGTTACCACTCTATGTCTGAATTTGAAAAGATTCGGATAACTTTTGGAATTGACGGATGGTTTACATTTTTGCATGGTGGTTCGGGAGGAAAAGGATGGTGACTGATCACAACATTTCTAAAGAGTTGGTTGATATGTGGATTGAAGATTCATCATTTCTACATTGTGATTTGATGATAAAATCATTTTTTTTCATCAAATAGGGGGAGAAAGAATGCGAAATGGGGAGAAAGAAAGAGAAATGATTATTTGATCAATACTTGTGATGTTTGTACATGGTGAAGTGCTTGAGAAATGTTCAAGAAATAATCAAAGTTGGTGAATGTTTTGGTGATTCAAAGAGCGAAGAAAGATGATTCTTCAACGTAATTGAAGATATTTGTTCAAAGTTCAAGTTAAGGTCTGAAGAGATTTTGTGCTTAAGTGGAAGATCAAGATGAAAAGTTTTACTAAGATGATCAAGTTGTCAAAGTTTCGATGATTTGAAAACTCTGGGGAATGTCAAGTGAAGACTGAAGATTTCAAAGATGTTGTTTCTGGATGATGAGAAAAGAGTTTGAAGTTTATGGAGAAAAAGAGTTGGTTTATTTTCTGAAGATTGATTGGATGAAGATATCTGGAGATTGATACTTAAGTGGTTATCAGTTGGTGAATTCTGATTCAAGATGAGCTTATTGAAAGTTGATACTTCAAAGAAGATAATTTGATTTTGCGGATAAAGGGGAGATTGTTTACTTTGAAAAAGGTTGAGAAATTTTTCTGAAGAATGTTGATGATCTTCAATGTTAAAAGAATTTCAAGTAAAGTTCATTTGAGAAGTTTTGAAGTTGGTTACTTGTGTTTCGCGAAGTTTTCTGTTGCGGAAAAGTTTTGTTAGTTGATGATTCTGACGAAGTGAAGTTTGTGAAGAGTGTATATGTTTACAAGTTTTGTTTTAGTTGGTTATTTCCAACTTGAATACAAAGGGGGAGATTGTTAGGGTTAAAAATATAGTTGTATTCAAGTTTTGGGTTAATATTTGTAATTGTTGTAAAGTTGAGGGGAGCTGAGTGTAAATACCCTAGGGGTATAAAAGCTTTTGTGTTAGTTGTAGAAGTTAGAGAGAATTGAGAGTTTAGAGAGATACGTAATTGTCAGATCTAGAGTTTGATAGAGGAGAGAGAAAGTTGAGAGTGTATTGTGTTCATATTGTTCATATCAATAAAAGTGAGATTTGTGATTGAAATTGAAGCTTCTTAATCATGGTGGATTGATATTCATATCTATCATAAACCAAACAATTTTTTTTAAATAGACATTTATAGTAAATCATATATATATATATATATGTATATAGGGGTGGGTTCAAATGTGAACCACTTTTTGGTTGTGAACGTGAGGACAACCGAGAGCGTGACACGTGGCGGATGACTAGGCGCCACGTATGTCCACGGCAGATGACTAGGCGCGATTCATGGGAGGGCATTGAATTAAAGGAGGGGACCACACTCAAAGCCACCACGTGTCGCGCTCTCGATTGTTCTCACGTTCACAACCAAAAAGTGGTTTGTATTTGAACTTTCCTCTATGTATATATATATATATATATGTGTGTGTGTGTGTGTGTGTGTGTAAGATCAGCTTCAAATGTGAACTCATATTTCATTACGAATGTAAAGACCACTAGTATCGCACCACATTACAATATTCAATCTGAATATTCATGCTTTATTCGAACCGAATAAAGCTTAATGCAGATTCAGATCATCACATGGTACTATTTTATTGATCCTTACATTCACAATAAAAGATGAGGTTACATTTATTAAAATCCAAATTGAGAAAATATTCCAATTTAAGAAAATATGCTTCTAACATAAAATGCTAGAGATCCACATTTTCACACACGATCTTTCTCTCTTCCCTTCACGAATCCAATTTCTTTAACACATCGCTTCTATAAACACTAACCAAAAACTCTTCTATACACAATCCACAAACCCCCCCTTTTCTTCATCAATCATCCTCCCAATTCGAGCCCTAAATCTGGGTTTTAAGGTAAAATTCCATCCTCCATCTTCTTTTTCAGGTTCCAATTATTGTTTTACTTTGTCAATTGACCACGATTCATCGATTTCTCACTTGAAATTGGGCGAATTAAACAGTTGTTTAATTCGTTAATTTTGCAATTGGGGTAATGGGTTTTCGATTTTGATTGATATTTTCGTTCAATTTAGCGGTTATGTGATTGAAACGACATCGTATCGGATTGCAATTGAATCTGGATTTGATGGTTTCATGATGGTTGTATTATGAAATTGATGAATTAGATGGTTTGATTAGTTAATTAATTAGTTGCTTAATGTGTTTTTGGATGTTTATGGTGTGATTTCCCCCAATATTTGCTATAGATTGAGGTATCTAAAATGGTCATTGATGGTGACAAAATTGGGGGAGTTTTGTGAACCAAAATGAATGCTATTTGCATTTTTTGTTGTTGTAATGATTGGTTTATATTTGGGAAAGAGATGATTTGGGTTGAATTTTGTTTGGATATTGAATTGATTATTTGGGATTTTGAACTCATGAAGAACAAAAGAGTGAAGGGTATTTTGGTAATCTTGATATAGAAGTTTCGTGTAACATTTTACTTGATTTACACTAGATAAAACGAACGAAACGGATGAGTATATCCCATTTGAAAACAGGGTCAGGGGAGGGGTAAGATGTATGGAGTCTATACCTCAATCACTAGGATTAAGATAGGTAATGATTAATATCTAATATAACATTTTATTGGGAAATAAAGCCAATAGAAGAGTTGGTTTTTGGTAAGAATAGTAGTTATCGCAAGAAGGGTAAGAATGGATCTTTACCCTTGTATCAATTCTAATTGAGGATTAACTGAGAATTCCATTCTAAGCTAATTCATGGGTTATTCTGGGACTTAATCTGAATCATTAGATCAATACAAATTAGAAGTGTTAGTGGTCCAAATTCCTTGTTACACTTCTCACCTTGACTTCCTATTCTCACATGATCCTTCATCATTGATAGATTAACGATTTAAGGAATTTGAGGATCGTGTGAGAATAGGAGTTTAAGGTGAGAAGTGTAAGAAGGGATTTGGACCGTTGATTTTCTTTTAATTCGTGTTGATCTAATGGTTCAGATTAAGTTCCAAAATAACTCATGAATTAGCATAGAAGGGTATTTTTAGTTGATCTTCAATTAGGATTAGTCCAAGGGTGAAGATCCTTTCTTACCCTTTTCACGATAACTGATTCTTATTGGAAACCAACTCTACCAATGAATTCCTCATGTATGGACTTGTAAGCTTGATGGTGATATCACAAAGGACAATGAAGTCATACAAAAGTAAAGAAGCCAACTTTTTGACTATTTGCAGCACTTGATGTGAAAAAAAGAAAAAGAATACCCGTTGGTGAAAATACTTGTGGGCATTGTGATATTCTGAAATAATGAAGTTTAGGTTCTTTAGAAGGCTCTTTGGAGTTAGTAGTGATCATGGGTGTGATAGAAAAAAAAACAGGGTTGTTTAGCTAAATGGCCTCCTGATGAGTGCTTTTTAATTCCATGACCTTCTCACAGGTTTCTAGACATTCTTGTGTATGGAACATACATTCTTAAACTTGTCAGAAGATCATGGATTAATTTTTTTTTTTTGTCAGAAGGTCAATGAACTAAACGACCTTAGAGAAAACACATGTTTGAGTGTTTTCTTTACATGTCCATATTTAGCTAAATGACCTCCTGACAAGTGTTTTTTTTAATCCATGACCTTCTGACAGGTTTTTAGGCATTCTTGTGTATGTAACTGGCTTTCTTAAACTTGTCAAAAGATCATGGAGTTTAAAAAAAACCTGTCGGAAGGTCATTTAACTAAAGGACCCGTGCGCTCGCGCGTGTCTAAATAATTTTCTCGTGCTTCGTTTACCGTATGCTAATCTTTGTTTCTGCTACTTGTGCATGCTCACACTCTTGCACAACCCAGAGGTCTTCATTGAAACAGCTGCTCTACTGTTTAGAATAGAGCAATAGAAGTTAAATCAATCAACCCATCGATTCCATATAAATCGTGCACTTTGAATTTATGAGGTCAAACAAATTACCAAATTTCGTGTTTAATATTCAAAAACGTGTTCCTTTTGTTGTATTTGTTCTCCATTTCTCTTGTGTGCCTTTTGCTTACAATATTCAATTGTATGTGTTATCGTGGGTAGTTTAGTAATTTACCAATCCTCTAACACCAAACGTGGGACAACAAGTTTTTGCATTGTCATGTGTGTTCGGTACTCAATACTGAAATCAAGTTGATAGGAATCACAGGACAAGATTGGTAAATTACCAACTATCCATATGAAACTAAATATGTGAGAACAGAAATCCGGCATATGAAGCTAAGTAGGTAAATTACTAAACTGCCCATATCGAACCAAATTGGTGGACCAGCAGAAATCAGGCATGTTAAGTTAATTAGGTAAATTACTAAACTGCCCATATTAAGCTAAATAGGTGGAACAAGAATCAGGCATATTAAATTAAATAGGTAAATTACTAAACTGCCCAATACTAAAGTAGTTTTTTGTACTGTCAAGGGTGGAACAAAAATTGGTGGAACAGAATTGGTAAATTACTAAAATGTCGGTATTGAATTAAAACCCTGACACCATGCACAGTTCTTTCACCTGCCTACCTCACTATTGCAGCCTACGTGGTGAGATAAAAGATAAAAATATGGTTAAGTTGATGTCGATTTGGTTCGATTTCTTCAGGTTCTGACGGTATTTATCGTGTGAATGGCGGCACTGATCGACGGTCTCCCCGATGCGGTTGCGCTTAGGTGTCTAGCCCGGGTCCCGTTCTACCTCTACCCGAGGCTCGAGCTCGTTTCGAGATCGTGGCGGGATGCGGTTCGCAGCGTGGAGCTGTACAAGGCCCGAGAAGAGGTCAAATCGACCGAAGATTTCTTGTGCGTTTGCGCTTTTGATCCCGAAAACACGTGGCAGCTCTATGACCCGAACCGAGATGTCTGGCTCACGCTCCCGGTGCTCCCTTCGGTGGTTCGGAACCTGGCTCATTTTAGCGTGGTCTCGACCGCCGGAAAGCTGTTCGTTCTGGGCGGCGGCAGCGACGCGGTCGACCCGTCGACCGGCGATCAGGACGGGAGCTTCGCGACCGACGAGGTCTGGGCGTACGATCCGGTCGTCCGGAGGTGGGGTCCGCGGGCCCCAATGATCGTCCCGCGGTCCATGTTTGCGTGTTGTGTCTTGGACGGGAAGATTGTGGTGGCGGGTGGGTTCACGACGTGCCGGAAGTCGATCTCGAAGGCGGAGGTCTATGACCCCGAAAACGACATTTGGGTTTCGATCCCGGACCTCCATTTGACCCATAACTCGGCGTGTTCCGGGCTCGTGATCGGTGGAAAGATGCACGTGGTTCATAAGGGCCTGACCACGGTTCAGGTGTTGGAGGACCGGAACCGGGGGTGGGCGGTTCACGAGCACTCGTGGGTCCAGGGTCCGATGGCGGTAGTGAAAGGCTCGTTGTATGTGATGAGCCATGGGCTTATATATCGGCAGGAGAAAGAGGCTCGGAAAGTGGTGATATCGGCCTTTGAGTTTAAGAAGCGGATTGGGTTTGCGATGGTCGGTTTTCGGGGGGATATATATGTGATCGGAGGGGTGATCGGGCCGGAGAGGTGGAATTGCGATATCAAGAAGATGTCGGATGTTGATGTTTTGACGCTCGGGAGCGAGCGGCCTGTGTGGCGGCAGGCGGCGGCGATGACGAG
>CM058044.1:38256269-38307721 GCA_030169165.1 Centaurea solstitialis | reverse complement strand
AGACAAAAAAAGAGAACCTTATGGAGTGGATGAAAGGAAGCGATAGAGAGATTGGAGATGATAGAGTATGGAAGAACGTCTAAGCGAATAAGTGATCGGGATGCCACTTTTTGATTCGGAGGTTTTTAAGTTATCAGAGTCTCTGAAAACTCAAAGAAAACAAACGCACTGAATGGTCAAATGTCTGACCGAACCAGACAAAGTTGCCAATTCAGATCTGAAAATCAAAAAACAAACAGCCCCTCAATCTTCATTGATAGATTTTTTTTTTCTCGTAAATTCGAAATTAAAACTTTGTTTAATTAATGTATAGTTGAATTTGTCGTGTTTCTATTTTTCTAATAGTTGGTCACATTAAAGTTGTGATCTTAGATCATAGTTATTTAAACGAGAATTGATATTTTATAGTTAAACATGTAAACATTTTCATAGACATATAAATAAATATCAAAATATTAAATAATAAATCAACAATCAATTTTGATCTTGATACAAATAAATAATCAAGAGTTGACTCTCAATTTTACGTATGTTACATAAATTTATCTTTTACGTGATCTTGATAGTATTTTGAATGATTTTGATAGTATTTTTAAAATGATCGTAATATTAAGTTATTTTATATAAATTTTGTTTTATAAGATTCATATAATATGTTTATTATGTAGTTTTGACCAATTTTAATATTGTTTAAGACATGACGTGAGTGTTAATTTAATAATTCTAGTGATTTGTTAATTATGAGAAAGGTGGTGTGATATATTGGATTAGTTTTTCAACAAGTTCATTAACTTAAACAACACTAATGCAGAAATAAATAGCTTCAAATAAAAACAATGTAACTTAGAGTGGTTCACCTAACTTTTGCTACTCGATAAAAATAAGCTAGCTTATAAGTTATAAGTTAGTTCATTCAAATATGTATCATGAGATAGCTTATAAAATGCTACGTTGAATAGATTTTGAAAGCTTTTTTTAATTATACTCTTATCAATAATTAATTATTAAATTCAAATATACTTTTTTTGATCATTTTATATACTCATAAGCTAATTTTTGTCAAACATAATTTGTTCATAAGCTAGCTTATCAGCTACTAGCTAGTTTATCAATCAATAGCTACCTTATCAACTACCAGCTAGCTTATCAACTAATTTGTCAAACATAGTCTTGACCGATACTATATTTTATTGATAGGCTAGAAGTTGTCGCACGAGTGATTTAAACAAAAAGCGAACATTTCCTGTACCACCAGTTTTTCTTTTACAATAAAATTTTTATAAAGATCAAAGCAAAAATTAAAAAAAAAAAATCAAAAATCAAAAATCAAAATTGAAACTTACTTAATAAATATGGAGTAAACTACACTTTCGGTCCATATGGTTTACATAAGCATTTGAAAGTGGTCTTATACTTCAATAAGTACAATTATCATTCCTACTATTTGCATTTTACTTCGAAAATGGTGGTATATGGTCATTAGCTCCATTAGATGCCTTTGTTAAGAAAGAGATGTTTTTTTGTCGTCCTTTGAGTAAAAAAAATACCTCTGATCATCGACCACATTTAAAGAAAAATGTAAACTATAGAAACGATAATTGTAGTTATTAAAGTTAGGAACCACTTTTAGAAATTCGTATAAACCAGTCTAGGGGTGAACTTCGGAAGCGGATACCTGTCTTTGAAATCGGAACCGCTCAGAAACTGTCAGTTCCGATAACCAAATCGATGTGATTGGTTCCGGTTTCTAAAATACAGTACCGATCAGGATGGGTTCTAGTTCTCATTATTTTGGAACAATTAAGCGTTGGGTACCCACTAGGACCGTTCTTGCGTTTTTTAATAAAAAATATTTCGTTTATTCAAAAAAATCTGTTAGCATCAATTAATTCTAATTATGTGAAGTATTTTCAAAGCAACTTTTGCATTATTTATTTATTTTCTAGTATTTATTTATTTCAAAAGCATAGTTTATGTATTTATTTGTTTTGGAAGCATCATTTATAACATTTATTAGTTACTAGTTTTTATTGAACTGGTTTTCATGTTTGTAGTATTTATTTATTTATGTTGCAACTTCGTAATAGTTTTTCATACTATGAATGATAAAAATTAAAAAAATATAAGTAATAGGTTAATGTTTAGTTTTTCATACTATGAATGATAAAAATTAAAAAAATATATAGAATCGGTCTTAGAATCGGAAACAATCAGTGTAGGAACCGATAGTTTCAAGACCAGTTTCCAAATACAAAGAACCAATGTAACCGCTTCCAATTTCTGTATTCCAGGAATCGTTGGTTCTGATTCTAAGACCGGTTCCAAAAAAATTTAGCCTGATATCCACCAAACTCTTCAAATAAACGCATCTAATTTTTGTTATCGTTTTTTTTTGTAAAATAGATGCCTCAACTTCCTTCTCTCTAGGCGTTTCCTTCACTGAATCCATCAGTCACTGATTCAGTCACCAATTATCATCCCTAACCTCTGAATCAAACTTCAAAATTCCAAAATCCCCCAATTTCACTTTCATACATTTCTCAATTTCAAATTCTTCCCAATTTCAAACCACCATGAAAGTCCACCCCACGCCAACCAATCGAAACATCACAATCCGTTACGATTCCGTTTCTCCGTCCACCGCCACCACCGCCGGCGACTTCCTCACATCTTCGCCAAAGTCCTCAAACTCCCGTTCTACTCCGACGTCGATGTTTCCGTGAAAGAAACCTTGAATTCGATCGAATTCGTCGTAGATACAGACGACGAAATCGGCACAGACATCGCTGCTTACACAATCGAGATCGTTCCAGGTGTTATTAAGTTGTTGTAAGAGGAATTCGTGTGTTTTCGATTCCGATTAGCTAGTTGGAGATCGAGGTATTGCGGTTTAGGCAGCCGACGGCCATGCGGCCGGAGCTTGCGACTGATGCGGTAATTATCATACATAAAAAGCGTAACAAGTTTTAACCTCTAATGCCTAGCCACTGTCTTACCACATATACAGGCAAGCGTACCTGATCGTGAGTAATATAGTGTAGGAAAGTCCATGTATCGTATCTACCACTGGGAACGGTCAAGTTATCGTAGATTATTAATCTAAATCAGTTTAATTAACCTAAAGATTTTTGGGGGGTTTTTATGAAAAAGGGTTTTAATACTAAAAAGACAATTAACTTAACTATCAACTAAGAAAGCGATTAAAAAGATTAATTAAGAACTATATGAAGGAAAACAGTAGCACTTATCATGGTATAGTGAATCCCCAAGTGGATGATTTAAAAAGGCCAAAGGTTTGGTTGTTTTGGTTATTGTAGGAATTTAAGTCTAGGACACCCTAACATGTAGTGATTATGGTTATTAACTAGGTCTTGGTCCTCCTAGTCCAATACTTAGGTCGTTTGTCAGGCAACCTAGTACCGGTAATCCGATCCTACTCTTATTGTATGGTTTTCTTCCTCAGGTCACTCTCGGTCTAAGTAACCACTTAACACAACTCTCTTGGTCAAAGGGTAGGTTAAGGTAGGTTGATTATCCTATCGGAGTCTATCTACTTTGGTCAAACAGATACACCCAACCAATGAGTTCAAATAACCAAACAATAATAATAAGAACGAAACCACAACACACATTCAATCAACCAAAAATAAACCAATAAACATTAATTATAAAATCATCATCCACAATGGTTCATCGACCACAATAAGTACCACTATTAAAAGACTACTCACTAATCATAATGAAAACAGAAAACATGATAGTATACATGATACCGACAATACAACGACGGATGATCAAAGATCGAACCCCGCAGCGTATCGGCACCACTCTATTGTCTCTGCTTCGTATCCCCTTATATGCGTCTATTTGAGTCTCCGAGTATCTCGTATGTCGTGTCTGAACTGAAGGAGGAGGCTGGTATTTAAAAGAAAACGTCCAGGGCCCATCTGGCGATCGCCAGACTGCTGGTTTGGCGGCGCCAAACACTTAGGTCAACCCTGGTCTTCATCTTTGTCGAATCTGGCGGCGCCAGATATGGAATCTCGCGGACGCCAGATTGCTACTGTATTGAACTTGTGCATTTTTCACGTTTTCTCGCCTTTTTTCGTACTTTTCCGTTCCACGGCCTCCAAATCCTACATAAACAATAATAAGCTCATTTGGTGAGTGAAATGATCATAAACGGGTGAGAAATGGGGTAAAGTCATACAATTAAGCTCAACCAAAACATGTATAATTTTGGTGTTATCAAAATCCCCACACTTAAGCTTTGATTGTCCTCAATCAAAAGACTGAAAGATAAGAAAGATAACTCCAAAATTATCTCCACCCAAGATCATCAAAGAGAACAAAGTATACTCACACAATCGAACACACAAACAAGACTCATTAAGCAATCGGATACCAAGATCAACCTTTTACCCTCACAAAGTATGAATAATCATATAAAGTATATCTCTCGGGGGTAAAAGTGTATATGTAAGTGATCACACCAATACTCGACTAATTCCCGCATACATAAGCTTGTCACCAAATCTAATCTCCACCACTGAGAAGTTGTGAACCGTCAAGAGGACTTTAGGGTTGTAACGTTAGGCTAAGGGTTAAGGGTAGGATAAAGGATATATAAGTGACTAAGGGTTTTGCAACAAAAATTTGAAAACTCAATCAGTAATGATCCAAACAGCGAAGCAATCTGACTTTCGAACAATGAAACTTTTGGGCTGAGCATTTTCTTTTTAGAATTGGCCTAAGCCTATGGCTTATTTGGGGCACAAATTCTTTTTCAACCTTTTTAGCTCACATTCTTTTTTCTTTTTTCAACATTCTCGACTCTTTTGATATTTCTTTTTCTTTTCTGAGTCTCAAATATTTTTCTCTTTCTTTTCTTTTCCTCTTTTTTTTTTCAGAGCAGCAACTATGTTGCTTTTGGGCTCTTTTTAAATCTCAATCCCATAAAAACTGTCAGATTTGATAAACTGAATCAAAACATCTCAAGAATCAAATTTAAGTTACGGCCAAAAGATAGATAAAACAATTAGGCTAAAGGATAAGGTGTATAGTGGGTAAAGAAATGAAAAGGCTAAGACTCAAAATGGTTACAAGGGATGAAGTACTAATGATGAGTACTTTTTAATCAAAGGCTAGGCAAATCAAATAACCTTATGGTGAGGTTATCTGACGAAGGCTAAAAGGGTTAGAAATGAAGACCTCTATCAGTGCAATGGTGATAAATACTTCTCTTATGTGGTCTCGACAAACATTCAAATGACAAGTTCTACCTTGGGTCAAAGTCGGTATTCCTCACGAAATAAATAGATAAAACAATTAAGGCTCAAACTTTCAATGGAATTGGGTGAGGCACTCATGGCAATCAGTATTCCAAGGCAATCTTTTACTCAACTAATCCTATTCAGTGTTATCTTATGCAAGCAACTCAGTCAAAAAACAATCTCAGATTTCGAAAAAATTGGGGTCAAATCTCAAAGCTTTCAAGAATTTGAAAAACGACACACCATAAAGCATAAGTGAACCCATTTAAACAGATAAGTCTACATAACCCCCTCCCCACACTTAAAATTTGCAGTGTCCTCAATGCAACAATCAAAACAATTATGGAGTAATTGGGAAAAAGAGAAACTTCCCGGGTTATGTGACGAAATATGTTCTGATCTGAGAGAGTGTTCCAAGTATCGTACTCGATCAAAGGTCATAGATCGCTGTATCTACTACCAAAAAGAAAAAAGAAAAGGTAAAAACGAACTAAAGAAAATTAAACCAAACTAAAGCAATTAAAGATACTTAACATCCTAAACAAACCAACAAAAATAAAAAGTTGTCCAAACAAACCACAACCACACAAAACAAAATAAAATTGTTTACGACAACCATATCGAATGAGAGAGATAAAAGAGAGAGATCAATAAGGGCCACGAGGTTGGTTTTGCCAATCCTCGTAAGTCGGGTAACCGGGCGGAGCATCCTCGGAGTATGGCCAAAATGGAGATGGAGCATATGCGGTATTCGGTTGAATACCGAAATGAGAGGCCATTTGGTTCATAACTCCACTTTGCCAGTTGGCTTGGTGAAGAGCCTCCACGGTGTTGTACTCCACATGTTGATGATGACGGCCATAAGACAATGACATCTCCGAAAGTCGGTTACTCAAGTCTTGGTAAGGATTGGTGGGTACAGTTGGAGCAGCTCTCCTGGCGGTCCACATCGGTGCCTCGTCTCCCATCTCAAAAATCAAAGCTCTCGGGCGAACTTTGCTGGCTTTGGATTTCTTTTTGTTTCTTTTTCTGAATTCTCTCTCTGGCTCCTCAAATGGCTCTAACAAGTCTGCCGTGACTGAAACCACAACAAACGGTTACGGGCAACTTGCGGTAAACAAAGAGATAAATAAAAATATAAATATAAATAACTAATTTAAACTAGAAAGCGAAAAACTTGCAAGGGAAAGAATCCCTCACAAGGATCGATTAACAAAACTAACGAAGACTAAAATCTAACAACTACCGTTCCCCGGCAACGGTGCCAAAAACTTGATGCGGTAATTATCATACATAAAAAGCGTAACAAGTTTTAACCTCTAATGCCTAGCCACTGTCTTACCACATATACAAGCAAACGTACCTGATCGTGAGTAATATAGTGTAGGAAAGTCCAGGTATCGTATCTACCACTGGGAACGGTCAAGTTATCGTAGATTATTAATCTAAATCAGTTTAATTAACCTAAAGCTTTCGGGGGTTTTATGAAAAAGGGTTTTAACACTAAAAAGACAACTAATTAACTACGAACTAAGAAAGCGATTAAAAAGATTAATTAAGAACTATATGAAGGAAAAACAGTAGCACTTATCATGGTATAGTGAATCCCCAAGTGGATGATTTAAATAGGCCAAAGGTTTGGTTGTTTTGATTATTGTATGAATTTAAGTCTAGGACACCCTAACATGTAGTGATTATGGTCTTTAACTAGGACTCGGTCCTCCTAGCCCAATACTTAGGTCGTTTGTCAGGCAACCTAGTACCGGAAATCCGATCCTAATTCTATTGTATGGTTTTCTACCTCCAGGTCACTCTCGGTCCGAGTAACCACTTAACACAACTCTCTTGGTCCAAGGTTAGGTAAAGGTAGGTTGATTATCCTATCGGAGTCTATCTATTTTGGTCAAACAGATACACCCAACCAATGAGTTCAAATAACCAAACAACAAGAATCAGAACGGAACCATAACACACATTCAATCAACCAAAAACAAACCAATAAACATTAAGTAATAAATCATCATCCACAATGGTTCATCGACCATGACAAGTACCACTATTAAAATACTACTCACTAAACATAATGAAAACAGAAAACATAATAATAGACATGATACCGACAATACAACGACGGATGATCAAAGATCGAACCCCGCAGCGTATCGGCACCACTCAGACTTTCACTCTATCGTCTCTGCTTCGAGTCGTGTAAAACGTGTCTTCTGAACTGAAGGAGGAGGCTGGTATTTAAAAGAAAACGTCCAGGGCCCATCTGGCGATCGCCAGACTGCTGGTTTGGCGGCGCCAAACACTTAGGTCAACCCTGGTCTTCATCTTTGTCGAATCTGGCGGCGCCAGATCTAGAATCTCGCGGACGCCAGATTGCTACTGTATTGAACTTGTGCATTTTTCACGTTTTCTCGCCTTTTTTCGTACTTTTCCGTTCCACGACCTCCAAATCCTACATAAACAATAATAAGCTCATTTGGTTAGTGAAATGATCATAAACGGGTGAGAAATGGGGTAAAGTCATACAATTAAGCTCAACCAAAACATGTATAATTTTGGTGTTATCATTTCTTTTTCTTTTCTGAGTCTCAAATATTTTTCTCTTTCTTTTCTTTTCCTCTTTTTTTTTTTCTCAAAGCAGCAACTATGTTGCTTTTGGGCTCTTTTAAATCTCAATCCCATAAAAACTGTCAGATTTGAAAAACTGGATCAAAACATCTCAAGAATCAAATTTAAGTTACGGCCAAAAGATAGATAAAACAATTAGGCTAAAGGATAAAGTGTATAGTGGGTAAAGAAATGAAAAGGCTAAGGCTCAAAATGGTTACAAGGGATGAAGTACTAATGATGAGTACTTTTTAATCAAAGGCTAGGCAAATCAAATAACCTTATGGTGAGGTTATCTTACGAAGGCTAAAAGGGTTAGAAACGAAGGCCTCTATCAGTGCAATGGTGATAAATACTTCTCTTATGTGGTCTCAACAAGCATTCAAATGACAAGTTCTACCTTGGGTCAAAGTCGGTATTCCTCACGAAATAAATAGATAAAACAATTAAGGCTCAAACTCTCAATGGAATTGGGTGAGGCACTCATCACAATCAGTATTCCAAGACATCCTTTTACTCAACTAATCCTATTAAGTGTTATCTTATGCAAGCAACTCAGTCTAAAAAACAATATCAGATTTCGAAAAAATTGGGGTCAAATCTCAAAGCTTTCAAGAATTTGAAAAACGACACACCATAAAGCATAAGTGAACCCATTTAAACAGATAAGTCTACATAACCCCCTCCCACACTTAAAATTTGCAGTGTCCTCAATGCAACAATCAAAACAATTATGAGTAATTGGGAAAAAGAGAAACTTCCCGGGTTATGTGACGAAATATGTTCTGATCTGAGAGAGTGTTCCAAGTTTCGTGCTCGATCAAAAATCATAGATCGCTGTATCTACTACCAAAAAGAAAAAGTAAAAACGTAAAAACGAACTAATAAAATAAACCAAACTAAAGCAATTAAAGAGTACTTAAAATCCTAAACAAACCAAACAAAAATAAAAAGTTGTCCAAACAAACCAAACCACGCAAAGCAAAATAAAATTGTCTTAAACAACCATATCGAATGAGAGATTAAAAGAGAGAGATCAATAAGGGCCACGAGGTTGGTTTTGCCAATCCTCGTAAGTCGGGTAACCGGGCGGAGCATCCTTGGAGTATGGCCAAAAAGGTGATGGAGCATACGCGGTATTCGGTTGAATACCGAAATGAGAGGCCATTTGGTTCATCACTCCACTTTGCCAATTGGCTTGGTGAAGAGCCTCCACGGTGTTGTACTCCACATGTTGATGATGACGGCCATAAGATAACGACATCTCCGAGAGTCGGTTATTCAAGTCTTGGTAACCCGAATATGCCGTCCATTCCGCCAGTTGCTCTCCCGCACTCGTCCCACTTGTTCCACCAATCTCATGTGTGCTTCTTGCTTGACTTCTCGGTTGACTCCTCGTCCCATAAGCTTGAGGATTATGGATCCATGCGTTATAATCCCTTCCAACCATATGCTCAACCCTTGCTACACCCATGCCACGGAGTTGGTCCATGTCGATCAGCCCCATCTCGCCAAGGTTCGTCATCGAGGCAATGGCACCCTCGGTAAGGATACCGAAGTGCTTGGCCAAGAGTGTCACGTACTGGCCACCAACCATTCGGCTACCCTCTCGATAACCACTCACCTTAGCGAGTTGAACGGCGATGAGATACGGAGCATTCGGATTTTGTCATCCGTGGAAAGCTGCTCAAGAAGCCATAGATCATAAACGGAAACTTTTTCCTCACTCGAGGAACGAGCATTCACCGCTTGAATGAGCATACGGTGCAAAAGTCGATCTGAAGAAACAAGAAAACCTTTCACCTTGAGATTACCACCATATTCACCTTCACCAAGAACCGCCCAAGCCAATTGAGGATCAAAACCATCCGGCCTTTTTGAAGTCGCCCACATGTACTCCACGAATCCGAGAGCATCCACCTCCGCTTGGGTATATATCCCCAAGGCAACGACAAACTCGACCAACGAAAGTGATCTCCAAACTCCCCCGAGTCGGAAAGTTATGCACGACTGATAGAACTTCTCAAGGGCCTTGATTGCGTCGAAACGGAACGTGGCCACGAACTCAACGATGAGCTCGCGGTAGAGGGTCTCGGAAATGTCGAAGACTCGTTCCCATGCATGGCAAATGTAATACTCGGTGCCATCCTCAACGTAGGTGTGCTTCTCGAGTATCGCCTTGATGTTGTTTTCAACACTCATCGATCGAAGAAGGTCCCAGTCGACTCTCCTCGGTATCAGCACTTGACGGGCGAGAAGTTGGTTCACAGTATCCCGGTACTCCTCCCGTTTTGGACTGTTCAAAGTCGGGTCATTCATGAAATAGGTGAAAACGTGCCCCCATCCGGTGCACGGAAGTTGGTTGCGGTGGAAGTTGACGATCGGGTTCTTTGTCTCTACAAAATCCAAATACCATTGTCTTAGAAGATTTAATCCATAAACACAAGACAAGGTTCATTCACATCAAAAACTCAACGAGACAAAACTTCCACGACTAACAAGTTCAAGTAGCAAATGTATACATGAAAAGCCAAAATCAAAGGGGATGTGGAACATCCCCACACTTGAACTTTTAGTTCAACCTCAATTACAAACTAATCTAGCTAAACAAGAAAGAACGGGGAATTTTGATGTCATCAAAATCCCCACACTTATCATCAAAGCACAATCACTACATTAAACAATCAACAAACATGCTAGAATGAAATTTCAATCAAAACAAGTAGCATGCATAAGCTAATAGGCACTAAACAATCAATGGTGTTTCAAGAACAATGTCAAATCCATACAAGCATAAACACACCATTGATGCCCAAAACAAGATCTACACTTACCAAATCAAGCTATCCTCATGAAATTAAAGTTGGGAAACATACCTTGTTCATGGTGAATGATGAAATTGAAGCTCAAGAAGGTCGGATTTCGCAAGGACGTGAGAGGGATTCGTGGCGCCTAAGAGAAATTAGGGTTGTATGCTTTTGAAAAAGTGAGAAAAGAGGGTTAAAAACCCGTCTGCCCCGACTTCGCATCGCCAAACCCAGGGTTTCGCGTCGTGAAACAGGCAGTTTCTGAAATGTAACCCTAGTTTTTAAAAGCTTCGTGTCGCGAAACGGCCCCCTTGCGTCGCGAGATTCGAAAATTTTACCTGTTACCACGACTTACCAACCTCGCGTCGCCAAACTTGAAAACTGGCGATCGCGAGTTTTCTTCTGTTTCCAACTTTTCAAAAATTACATCGCGCGTCGGATTTGCTCGATTCTGGTTCTTATTCCCTCCATATGGTTACCTAGGCAATATCAAACAAAAAGATTAACGAAAACACACACGAAAAACCTAAAAAATGCAAAAAGAAAGAAAATGCTCGGGTTGCCTCCTGAGAAGCGCTTCGTTTTTGAATGGGTCTAGAGATCGACCCCTTTTTCGGCTCATTTCTTGGCACGTCGGGATGACGGACCCTTCTTCTTCCTGTACTCCTTCTTTGAGGGTCCCGACCCATTAGTTGTTTGCTCCTTTTGACGTATTGGGTTCGGATGATCTTCCGTCTTCTTTTCACGTTCATGAGGGAGTAATGGGCGGTTCGTGCTCTTCTTGTAGGCCAGAGAAGGATCTTCGTACGGTTCATCGAGATGTGTGACCGGCTCTCCGTTAGGATCAAAGTAAATCCGATTTTCTCCATATCCCAAGCTCGTCACTTGGTTTCGCATATCGGTATTCACTTGAGCGGTGTGTAAGAAAGATCTCCCGAGGATTATCGGGATCTCCCTGTTCTGTGGAAGGTTAGCTATAACGAAGTCCGTATAGTAGACAAAATTGCCAATGCGAATTGGGACTCCTTCCGCTATTCCTAACGGTTTGGTCATGTAACCATTCACTCCTCGGTATTGATAGTCTGTTGGAATGATCTTTTTGTTAGGATTATGTGCAAGATAGTAACAGGGTTTACCGTGTTCAATGTTATAAGACACTAGTAGGTCACACCGCTGCACACCAATTAGAGATCAAGTGGATTTACCAGTTTGATGGAATAATTAAGTGTAAAGTCAATTATTTGAGTGAGAAATAAATAATAAATAACTATTTATTATTTGGATAAATAAAATATCAGTTGGTATATTTTATCAGTTTAATTAATAGTTAATTAATTAAAAGGGATAAGTCATTTAATTAATAGTTAATTAATTAAATAAAAGGTTTTAATCAATTAAAAGGCTTAACGGGCTTTCTAAATTGATCGGGCTTTTTCTTTAATAGGCATTACCATATTTATGATTATAAATATGGTAAACCTAGGAATTATTCATTCATTCCATTGATTAAGAAAAAGGAAAAACCCAGAGAAAACCTGAAACCCTCACAGTCTTTCTCTCTCTCCATCGATTTCTAGAGGTGATCCCGGAGGTGGTCTAGCAACTAATCTCGTGTGGTGCCAGTAGCGGTGTAACCCCTACCAGCCTTCCGGAAAAACAATCGTATAAGGTAAACCATCAAAACACCCTTTGATTGTATCTGTTATGTTTGGGATTGGATCCTTGGATGGGAATCCGGATTTATTATTATTATTCCGCTGTGCATGTTTTGTAACCCGTGATTCCCAACAGTGGTATCAGAGCCACTTCCCAAACCTGCAGATCAGGTTGTTAATCTTATTAGGTTAAAAAGTTTTGATTTTTATCGAATTCGGGTTTTAAAAATTTAAACTTTTTTGGAAAAACCTAAAACAGATCGGAAACCACCGCCGGCGAAACCACAGGTTGTGGTGGCCGGCGGCTGTCCATCGAAGCCAACCACCACGCCGCACCACAGCTAGTGACTACGGCGGTGGCCGACAGGAAACACCGCACCACCATTTGTGGTGGCGGTGGTGATCGGTCTCGGCAATTGGTGGTAATCGCAACCGAAATCGAAGGAAATCGACGGTGGAGGTGGTGGTTTCGAGCCACTGTCGTCGCCGGACCAAGACGACCGCCACGCCACCGACCGTGGTGGTGGCGGCGATGATTGCTGCTGCTCATGACCGCAATCGACGGCGGTGGTAGCCGATTGCTACCATTGCCGATCGAATCGTGGTGGCGGTGGCTGTTTTCCCTTCGATTTCAGTCGCCGGAAGCGGCGGTAGTGGTGGCAGCGTCCGCCGCTGCCGTCGTCGTCTGAGTACAACCGCCGCACCACCGAACCGTGGTGGTGGCGGGACTTGATTGCGATTCCGGCCTGTCGAAATACGGCAGACCGGTGGATGGTGGAGATAGCGGTGTTGAGGCGGTGGTGGTGGTTTTTCAAACCGCTGCTGCCGCCGGTGTTCGATGATGGTACGGGCGGCGGCGGTGGCGATCGTGTCATTGTCGTCGCCGGCGATAGAGAAACCACCGATCGACGGCCACGTTTTGACGGATCGGTGGTAATCGAAATCGTTGTTCGTCCCAATCGTTTATCGTTAACGGATCTCGATTAGGATTCGTTTCCGGATAGTTTTTGAGATAAAGGATCGTTTTATCAGATAAGGTTTAAAACGATTCAAGATTAAGTTTAATTAATTTGTTTTAAATTAATTTCTGATTTTATAATTATCCAATTAAAATCCAGTTGTATTTTAATTCGTTTAATTGTATTGAGTCATAGCTGAACCCTTTTAGACCCGTGATTGTGTTTTTTTTTATTTTATCCGTTTTAGAATAGTTGGGAGGCCTGCGTGCCATTTACAACCCTACTTGTAATTTTAAATTATTAGAATAGTTGGGAGGCCTGCGTGCCATTAAAAGCCCATTTGTAATAGTTAGTTCTAATTATCAAGACGGAGACAAGATGACGACCATGGATCTCGGAGCCAGTGGGAGTGCCAGAAGACGAAGACTTTTGTCACTTAGGGTTGAGACCGTTGTTTTGTGTTGGCTCACAAAACAACATTAGCTTAAGGGTTTAGGCTATGACTGTGCTTTTTATATTTAAATTGCGTGGTTGTTTTACGTAATTGTTGTTAAATATAAATTGCCTTTTTAATGATTGTTTTAAAAAGATAAAAGGATACAAATACAGTTAGTGTTTGGATCCAGTTTTTCAAAGTTTTGAAAAAGGGAAACTGGCAATTTAGACCCTTGTTAAAATCATAGATTAGTAAGTGCAACCCACTTTAGGGGCACTTCCGGTGTAAGGTACATAGGGCGTTGTAAGTGCACACACTATGAACGCCCGTGTTCAAACCGAAACTGGAAGGTGATAAAACTCTGCGAATTATCTCCGGGTGGTACCGGCCAGAGTTTGTCCAGGTCCCGAGTGGTGCAATCTATTTTGGTAATTATTTATTCACTGGGTGGTACCAGGCCAAAATGCACTAGAGAGACTAAATATGCACGGACTATTAATATCCGATGTCCCGACGATCTAGAAGTCGTATTTTCAAATAGGAATACGATTGGTATAGTTTTACCTACCATAGATCGCATGAGTCGGTTTGACATGATCACATGCTTCCCGACACATGTGAAATATGGATTCTAGTCTAATAAATTTATTTTAAGGGTAATAATTTATTAGAATTATATAATTACAAACTAAACTGGAAATAATATTCTTCTGTAGATGTCTCCAATTAGCATTCCGTTTTATTCACCTGAGGAATCACTTCGCCTTATTACGGGCAAGTGGAAGCTTACGGGCCAGAACTTTCCAGTTTGGAAGTTGCACTTACAGAATGTTTTGAGTGCCCAGGGTAAGCTTTATGTGATCAATAAGCCCATGTCACGACCCAAAAGCAATGCCCCAGAAGAGGAATTTGCTGAATATTTCAGATTCATGGCAGATGAATCGGATGTAATGTCCAATCTAGTTTTCTCTATGTCACCCGAGTTCACGGGAGACTTAAGAGTGAAATTCTGTCACGAGGTCGTAAGGAATGTAGAAAACCAGTTAGGTTTCTACAAGCACACGGGCAAGCTTTTGATCATGCAAGAGATTCTCTCCCTGAAGCTACAGAAGGGTCAGTCAGTTAAAAACCATCTTATTGAAATGAGAAGGCTTTTTAAATGTTTATCACGTCTGGGGTACAAGATGACTCAGGAAGAGTTAGTGTACCTCATGTGGTTCTCCCTCACAAAGGAAGTTCAGGACACAGCTAGTGCCTACATGAAGGAACCAAAGAACGACGTGGATAAAGTTCATGAAGATATCCTGGCCAGTCTAGAGCCAGTACCCGAACCTGCGAATCTCATGGACACTGATATAATTGATGAGCTGGGAGATCTGAGTTGCCCAGAGTGCGGCAGCGAGGATATTTGCGAGCACTCGATGAATATCGACCAGATTGAGATCGGTTTATCCGATGCTCCAGGTATCTTTATGATAGATTGCTTAATCACTTCTTATGAATCATGGGTAATTGATACAGGCAGTGGTAACCACATTTGTAATCATTTACAGGGATTCACTAGAAGAAAGACTCTGAGGAAGGACCGTTCGAACCTACGAGTTGGCGAAGGCACTCCGTTGATTGCTGAAGCCGTGGGATCTTATAGTCTTAGTTTACCCTCGGGTCTAGTTTTGGAACTGGATAATTGTTATTATATTCCAAATATGATTAAGAATGTATTGTCTTTTGATTTGTTGGTAGACCAAGGCTTTTATTATAAATATTCTTATAAAATGATTTCAGTCTTTAAAGATAATATTTTCTATTTTAAAGCTACACCCGTAGATGGTCTATACACTGTAAATCTTAAAGACAACAATAGTGAAATCTATCATATAAGTAAGCGATCCAAGGATATTGAGGATCAGACTTACCTCTGGCATTGTCGTTTGGGCCATATAAACAAGAAACGCGTTGAACTACTCCTAAAAGGAGGTTTTCTTGGCAATTTCGACTATAAACCTTTTGATAATTGCGAATCTTGTTTATCTGGCAAAATGACAAAGCAACCTTTCAACAGTGAGAATGAAAGGGCTACTGACTTGCTTGAAATAATCCACACAGATGTATGTGGACCTTTCAGTCATGTAGCAAGAGGAGGATACCGGTACTTCATTACCTTCACTGACGACTTCAGTAGGTATGGTTATGTCTACTTGATGAGACATAAATCTGAAACCTTTGAGAAATTCAAGGAATATCAGAATGAAGTACAGAATCTACTTGACAAGAGGATCAAGTTCTTACGGTCAGATCGTGGTGGCGAATATCTCAGTGATGAGTTTGACAATCATCTGATGGAGTGTGGGATTGTATCCCAACTTACACCTCCGTATACACCTCAGATGAACGGTGTATCAGAAAGGAGAAATCGTACTTTGCTTGACATGGTACGAACGATGATGTGTCATTCTTCGCTGCCAATATCATTCTGGGGACATGCGCTCGAAACAGCAGCACACATACTGAACAGAGCGCCAACAAAGTCGGTAGAAAAGACTCCATACGAGTTATGGAAGGGTAAGAAACCCAACATATCTTTTCTGAAAATTTGGGGTTGTGAGGTTTACGTCAAACGACCCACCTCAGAAAAACTCAAACCCAAATCCGACAAGTGTTTCTTCGTTGGATATCCCAAGACCACCGTGGGATATTATTTCTACAACCCTGAAGAGAAGAAAGTGTTTGTTGCTCGAAATGGAAAATTTCTGGAAGAAAAATTTCTCCAGTCTAGAGAACACCAGAAAGGATGTAGATCTACAGGTAGTAGACGAAGAAAGCACTACACCAGTTGTTGAGCCAGAAATTCAACATAACAATGTTGAACCTCAATCAGAGCCGATTGAGGAAGTGCAAACACAGGACCTTCGCAGATCCAGCAGGGTAAGACAAGAACCAGATAGGTATCTTGGGTTCCTAGTCTCTCAAGACAGCGGAGACTTAAATGAACCAACATCCTATGGAGAAGCTGTGTCAGGCAGTGAGTCTGAACAATGGCAGGAAGCCATGAAGGCCGAGATGCAATCTATGTACGACAACCAAGTTTGGGAGTTGACTGATTTGCCACAACACTGTAAGGCTGTTGGACGCAAATGGGTTTTCAAGAAGAAAACCGACATGGATGGGAACGTACACACCTTCAAAGCCAGACTAGTTGCAAAAGGATTCACGCAAACTCATGGCATTGACTATGATGAAACCTTTTCACCAGTGGCAATGTTGAAGTCAATTAGGATTCTTATGGCCATCTCAGCGTACTTTAATTACGAGATTTGGCAAATGGACGTCAAGACAGCCTTTCTGAATGGAAAGTTAACAGAAGACGTCTATATGGAACAACCAGAGGGGTTTGAAGATCCTAAGAATCCTAATAAGGTGTGTAAGCTGCTAAAATCTATTTATGGATTGAAGCAAGCATCTCGAAGCTGGAACTTACACTTTGATGAGCGAATCAAAGAGTTTGGTTTTACCAAAAGTGAGTTCGAGCCGTGTGTCTACACTAAGTTCAGTGGGAGCATAGTAACCTTCTTGGTCTTATACGTAGATGACATTCTACTCATAGGAAACGATGTGCCAACTTTACAGAGTGTTAAGAGTTGGTTAAGCAAATGTTTCCAGATGAAAGACCTTGGAGAAGCCGCTTATATACTCGGTATAAAGATCTACAGAAATAGATCTAAGCGGCTTATCGGGCTTAGCCAAAGTACGTATATCGATAGAATCTTGAAGAAATTCAGGATGGATGAATCCAAGAAAGGATTTATCCCGATGCAACATGGCATAGTGTTAAGTAAAACACAGTGTCCTTTTCTATTCAAGATCAGGACAAAATGAAATCGGTCCCATATGCTTCAGCAATTGGATCGATTATGTATGCCATGCTATGTACTAGGCCCGATGTTGCTTACTCAGTAAGTGTTACGAGCAGATACCAACAGAATCCAGGTGAACCCCATTGGGTGGCTGTCAAGAACATTCTTAAATATCTGAGAAGAACGAAAGAACTGTTCTTGGTCTTTGGAGGTACTGAGGATGAAATTAGTGTCACCGGATACTCTGACGCTAGTTTCCAGACCGACAGAGATGACTTCAGGTCACAGTCAGGGTATGTCTTTACCCTAAACGGAGGTGCGATCTCATGGAAGAGCTCGAAGCAGGACACGATTGCAGACTCAACTACAGAGGCAGAGTACATTGTAGCATCTGATGCGGCAAAGGAAGCTGTCTGGCTGAGGAATTTTCTATCGGATCTCAGAGTGGTTGCCAGTATCTCGAGACCGATCGATATATTCTGTGATAACTCAGGAGCCGTGGCGCAAGCAAAGGAACCTAGAGAGCATCACAAGTCGAGACACGTGCTCAGAAAGTATCACCTCATCCGAGAGATCATTGGAAGAGGAGATGTGAGAATATGCAAGATTCCAACAGAAGACAATGTCGCAGATCCGCTGACAAAGCCACTAGCAAGGGCAAAGCATGAGGCACATGCGAATTCCATTGGGATGCAGTACCTGGAAGCCAGTAGCTAGTACTTAGTTTTTAATTATTACTATAGTCTAATTTAGAAACAATGTAATCATGTAAAGTTTTTATTTCACAGTGTGTTGGAAATAAATGGAGGTTTTGTTTTCATGATTGTTCTAAATTAACTATTTTTTGCATATTTAACGTATCCATGATTCTACAAAGTCTTGTATGAAATCTAAATTTCCGTAGCCACTTATTGAAATGGGAATTTCAATAGGGAGTTTAACGCTATTATAAATACTTGATGATTTATTCAAAGTAAAGAATAAAAGCACAAGTGATGTGACCAAGTATTTATAGATACTCATCAGAGTGTTTGGGTATTGGAAGTGACCAGTAATCAAGTCTGCTTCATGGAGCCTCAGTCATAGGCACTGACTTGATAGGTTGTCCTTAGACCTGAGATACTTGGTTTGGGAACACGAGGACCACTGTACTCTTAGCGCGTACTAACGCTGCACCGTAACTGGGTGGCCATACGGGACGTGACTAGATGCAGCGGAAGCCGTGGATCCAAATGCAAGTAGTCAAGAAGGGATTTGCACCTCTTTCAAAAGAGAGATATTTCCGGGCCCCTTGACGATTAAGATTGGCAGAAAACGCGTGGCCACGCTCGGATAGAATAACAGGGGTTATTTAGTAATATCCGTTACTGCAGGCAATCGAAATCAGAGTCAAGAAATACTTGATTTTAAGAAATGAATCCTCCACTCCATGTCTTAAATCACTTTAGAAATATCGTGTGCAAAAGGAATGAACCTGTGTACAAATTCAAGTATGAATTGTATCTCTGGATGTAAGAGATCTTATAACCTGGTTAACCTAAGTGTCTGGCTAGGGACCTCCTTAGGCTAATGGTAACAGTACAGTTACTAGTCTGGCACAAGTGGGAGTCTGTTAGGATTATGTGCAAGATAGTAACAGGGTTTACCGTGTCCAATGTTATAAGACACTAGTAGGTCACACCGCTGCACACCAATTAGAGATCAAGTGGATTTACCAGTTTGATGGAATAATTAAGTGTAAAGTTAATTATTTGAGTGAGAAATAAATAATAAATAACTATTTATTATTTAGATAAATAAAATATCAGTTGGTATATTTTATCAGTTTAATTAATAGTTAATTAATTAAAAGGGATAAGTCATTTAATTAATAGTTAATTAATTAAATAAAAGGTTTAAATCAATTAAAAGGCTTAACGGGCTTTCTAAATTGATTGGGCTTTTTCTTTAATAGGCATTACCATATTTATGATTATAAATATGGTAAACCTAGGAATTATTCATTCATTCCATTGATTAAGAAAAAGGAAAAACCCAGAGAAAACATGAAACCCTCACAGTCTTTCTCTCTATCCATCGATTTCTAGAGGTGATCCCGGAGGTGGTCTAGCAACTAATCTCGTGTGGTGCCAGTAGCGGTGTAACCCCTACCAGCCTTCCGGAAAAACAATCGTATAAGGTAAACCATCAAAACACCCTTTGATTGTATCTGTTATGTTTGGGATTGGATCCTTGGATGGGAATCCGGATTTATTATTATTATTCCGCTGTGCATGTTTTGTAACCCGTGATTCCCAACACTTTTTAACTCCCATTTTTCTGCAATAACCAACAGGCATCATGTTAAGTGCGGCACCTGAATCTACTAAAGCAAGACCTTTAAATTTATGACAAGAGATAGGTAAGTTGTAACTCCCTAGATCATGCTTTATAGGTGCAATGTAGATGAGGTCATCCTCCGGTGCTTTTTCCTTCTCTTTCTCCTTGCCTTTATCCTCTTTCTTCGGTATCACGAACTCCGCGTATCCGCCTTGCTTTCCATCTTCCTCCTCATCATCACTTGAAGCGACGGGTCCTTTAAGTCCTAGATGCTCGAACGAAATGGTGAACCCTTCCGAGTCATAGTCCGTAGCATAATCGGGCTCACTACCACTGTCGCTCTCCACATACTTCTTCGTGTATATGTCCGTCCACTTCTTCTTTGATGGTTCTCCGGTCATCATGAGCATCGGTTTCACATTCTCCACCTTCGGGTTGACATGTGTTTGCGTTGGTAGCTCCCCTTGAGTCCTTTCACTTAGCATTTGCGAAACACGTCCAACCTGCAATTCCAAATTCTGGATAGTACTTTGATGGTTACGTAAGTATGAACTTACCTCATCGTTTAGCTTCTTTTGCGTATCCATGAATTGGAGTATTCGGTCCTCAATAGAAACACGTGGCTCTCCATCCGGTCTTTGGTTTTGTTGATTTGGTGCAAAGAAACCGGGAGGTCTCGGGATGAAATTACGATTGTTGTTCCACCTTCCTTGGTAATCGCCTCGGTTAAGATAATTCACCTCCTCGTGTGACAACTGACAGTTTTGACCTTCAGGTTAGCTACTCGTTAAATCACTCAGTAGCGTTTCCGTAGGTTAAAAATTTAGTCATTTAAGTTATTAGAAGAAACTAGGTTAGTTTGCGTGAAAAATTTAGGCAAAAACCTAGAAATCCCGAAAACTGCCCGAAAAGCCCGTACCGGCCCAAAGTCACCCGAAAATCCTATAATGCCAAATTTAAAGTCGATTTATAAAAAAATATGTTACTTTATTAAAAATAAAAGTAAACTGAATCAAACAATCCAAAATCACCTTCGAAAAAGTCGGTTTCTACCGAAAAACGCCGAAAAACCGATACTGCGTTTGAATTAACAGTATTTTTTTAAACTCCTTTATAAAAAAAAATATGTGAGAGGGTTGGGTGGGCCCCAAGAGGCCGGCCACCCCCCCCCCCCTATATCTCTCTCTTTCTTTTGTTTCCAAGACAAAATAATCATCACAACCTCTTTATCATTTCATTTCAAATCTTTTCTTCTTCTATACTCTTTTCTCTCTATCTTCTTCTCTCTTTTTTCTCTCAAAACTCCAGCCCCATATTCTCCTATAATCTGAAAATTTTGAAGGTTTGATTAAGGTTTTCAAAAAGCTTTTGTAGTTGTTTCATCAAGGTAAGTGTTGTAGACACATTTCAACTTCGATTTTAGCATTTTGAAGCTCTTTTCTTGTATTTCTTGAGGATTAAACCCTCTTTTTAGTGATGAATATCATTCTTGATGTTTGGGGATGAGAATGAGCCTTAGAAATGTGTAAGAACATTCAAAGAAGGTGAAATTCCATGACTCCTCCTTATGAACACAAGATTTGAAGTAAAAATCACATGTTTGATGTTTTTGTTACTCTTTTTGGGGCTGAACTTATCTAATAGTTCATGCATGTGTTTTGATGATATCCAAATGTATTTCATCTACTCATTTGACATAAGTTAGGGGTTTTTAGTTTATTATCAAAGAAACCCCCAAATCTTGGTGATTTTATGTGTTTTTGGTGAATAAAAATGATTATGGAATCTGGAATGTTGCTGACAGATTATTGCATGTTGTTTGGACGACCCAAAAAGGGTGTTTTTAGATTCATTCTTCTCTGAAATTTTTATGGTTCAATATTTTATGTGTTAAGGTTCAAACCCCACTGGAATCATTCAAAAATTCCATGTTTTGAGCCCTTAACCTTGTTAAAACTTTTTAGTGTTCATCAGCTTTTGGTCAGAATTTTATATCAACTTCATGCATGCATATCTCCTTGATAACTTAACTAAAATGCATGATTCTTGATTCTAATTTCAAGTTCAGTGAGTTAGCTTTCCAAAGAATCTGATATCACATGATTTGGTGGATTTTTGAGTGTTTAACCAATGAAAAGAAATTCGTGATTTTCAAGTGTTGTTATTTTGGTCATATCTCACTCAAAAATCACCCAAATCGTGTGAAACTTGTTTCATTAGTTATATATTTGTTTTATCTTGAATATCCCTTTTGAAATTTGAATTTTGGTGTAGAAATGAATTCTCTAGGGTTCAAACATCACTGACTTGTATTTCCAAAAATGATTTATGCACACTAATTTTGCAAGAAATTCTAAAATATGTTAAACACCTCCAAAAATCATGAAATTTGGTGGGATTGTTGTTAATAACCCCAATATCAGTAGGTAAAATTTTGATAACTTGTCTCTATTTGGAACTAAGCTTAATGGTAGCATTTTTGAAAGAAAACAAATCTGCTAGAATCTGATTTCTTCAAAAAGGATTGTTTTGCAAATTCCAAGAATTCCCATATGTTTGGATATGAATTAAAGTAACAAAAACCTATTTTATATTAAGTTGAACTTAATAAAATATAGTAAAGGCATTATAATAGGATATCGGTATTGACTTGCTAGATATGGACCGTTGAATTTAGACTTACGTCAATTACGTATGTGATAGGGCTTATTTAGACTTGGAGTCGGGATTTGATCACGCACTACCGGTTGTTTCTTTTAAACGCAAAAGCTACTCGAGGTGAGTATTCACAGCCCCTCTTTTTACCGTTTTTACGTGTTTTGGGGTGAAAAGCATGCTTACAAATGATTATGAATAATTGTGAATAATGTTGCGAAATAAAATGTGTTGTGAGCTAAATTTGATATGTTATGAGGCATGATATAGTGAGTCTGAAATGTTTAAGTCCCCGGTAACTACTATTAACTCATAACAATGGGCCTATAATGCATGTGGATAGCGCTATTTGGTTGACATACCCACCTTAAACTGACGAGGAATATGTGCACTGTATTGAATAAAAATTCTACACATGTGGGATTTAGTCCCACCGCTGAGGTAGAATAGGGGCGTAGCATGTCATAAAATTTCAGGATTAGTAGTGACTCAAAGAATAAATATCATGCGATTAACTTAACCCGGGAAATTTACTCACATTTTGATACTTAGCTTGAAATGGAGTGAGCAAAAACGTTCACTAATGTTAAGGCTAGTATCGATAGTGAACAAAAAGGTTCACTATAACTTGTTTATGAAAAATTGAGTGAATAAAAAGGTTTACTGAAAATTTGTTGCATTTAAACTATTTTGTGCATATGAAAACCTGTGAACTCACCAACTCTCGTAGTTGACACTTGATTTAACATGCTTTTCAGGAAATCCGAAGGTGATTGATAAGGCTTAATTTTTGGGAAATTGTAATCACCAATCAAGACTTGTTATTTTCGTTATGTTGTAAACCTTTAATTACGGTTGGTTGTAATACAATGTAAACTTTATTTATTTTGATATGGATGATTGGTGCTATTTATCTCCTATCGCTATGAAATCTAGACTGTCACATCTCGCGTTTCCGCTTTAGCGGGTGTGTTACACCTCGGGTGTCATCATTGGTCGATTCGGGCAATCCTTAGTCGAGTGTGATCCATTGCACTCCTCGCATCCAACCTGCAAAGCATGAACAGATTTAATTAGTTCTTCAATTTTGCGTTCAAACTTTACCTGTTGGCTTTTCACTGCGGCTAGTTCATCGGATGGATCGAAGTCGGTTGAGATTTTTCCGGCCATCCTCGGGATTTGCAAGCGCTTGTCCGTCTTCCAATCTATGTTGTGTATGAGCATGTCTTCGAGGAGCTTGTAACCTTCTGTGGGCGTTTTGTACATAAAGACACCTCCGGCAAATGAATCCAATGTAGCGCGTGAAGAATAAGCAAGCCCACTATAGAAAGTTTGGACTTGTTCACTCTTATTCAATCCGTGACTCGGGAACGAATTTAGAAGGTGCTTGAAACGTTCCCATGCTTCGGATATGGTCTCCCCGTCATCTTGTTGCAAGGATCGGATATCGGCTCTCAACTTGTCGATCTTAGACGGTGGAAAGAATCGGGAAAGGAACTTTGAACGAAGTCCTTCCTAAGTAGTGATCGAACTTGGCTCTAACGAGCGCAACCAAGCTCTAGCTTCTCCGGTGAGTGTGAGAGGAAAGACTCAGAGACGAATTGCATCATCTCGGCCTTCCTCCGTTTTGAACAGATCGCATATATCCACGAAGTTCTCCATATGAACGATAGGATTGCTATCGTTTTTCCCGTCGAAGGTAAGGTCCTTGATCATGTGAAAGAGATTCCCCGAGATTTCCTTGTTTAGGCCCGGCTTCGTGATTGGATTGGTTGGTACAGTTGGAGCGGCTCTCCTGGCGGTCCACATCGGTGCCTCGTCTCCCATCTCAAAAATCAAAGCTCTCGGGCGAACTTTGTTAGCTTTCGACTTCTTTTTATTTCTTTTTCTGAATTCTCTCTCCGGCTCCTCAAATGGCTCTAACAAGTCTGCCGTGACTGAAACCACAACAAACGGTTACAGGCAACTTGCGGGAAACAAAGAGATATAAAAACAAATAACTAATTAAACTAGAAAGCGAAAAACTTGCAAGGGAAAGAATCCCTCACAAGGATCGATTAACAAAACTAATAAAGACTAAAATCTAACAACTACCGTTCCCCGGCAGCGGCGCCAAAAACTTGATGCGGTAATTATCATACATAAAAAGCGTAACAAGTTTTAACATCTAATGCCTAGCCACTGTCTTACCACATATACAGGCAAGCGTACCTGATCGTGAGTAATATAGTGTAGGAAAGTCATGGTATCGTATCTACCACTGGAAACGGTCAAGTTATCGTAGATTATTAATCTAAATCAGTTTAATTAACCTAAAGCTTTTTTGGAGGGTTTTTAAGAAAAAGGGTTTTAATACTAAAAAGACAATTAACTTAACTATAAACTAAGAAAGCGATTAAAAAGATTAATTAAGAACTATATGAAGGAAAACAGTAGCACTTATCATGGTATAGTGAATCCTCAAGTGGATGATTTAAAAAGGCCAAAGGTTTGGTTGTTTTGGTTATTGTAGGAATTTAATCTAGGACACCCTAACATGTAGTGATTATGGTTATTAACTAGGTCTTGGTCCTCCTAGTCCAATACTTAGGTCGTTTGTCAGGCAACCTAGTACCGGTAATCCGATCCTACTCTTATTGTATGGTTTTCTTCCTCAGGTCACTCTCGGTCCAAGTAACCACTTAACACAACTCTCTTGGTCAAATGGTAGGTTAAGGTAGGTTGATTATCCTATCAGAGTTATCTACTTTGGTCAAACAGATACACCCAACCAATGAGTTCAAATAACCAAACAATAATAATCAGAACGAAACCATAACACACATTCAATCAACCAAAAACAAACCAATAAACATTAATTATAAAATCATCATCCACAATGGTTCATTGACCACAATAAGTACCACTATTAAAAGACTACTCACTAATCATAATGAAAACAGAAAACATGATAGTAGACATGATACCGACAATACAACGACGGATGATCAAAGAACGAACCCCGCAGCGTATTGGCACCACTCTATCGTCTCTGCTTCGTATCCCCGTATATGCGTCTATGTGAGTCTCCGAGTATCTCGTATGTCGTGTCTGAACTGAAGGAGGAGGCTGGTATTTAAAAGAAAACGTCCAGGGCCCATCTGGCGATCGCCAGACTGCTGGTTTCGCGGCGCCAAGCACTTAGGTCAAACCTGGTCTTCATCTTTGTCGAACCTAGCGGCGCCAGATCTGGAATTTCGAAGACGCCAGATGGCTACTGTATTAATGTTGCACATTTTTCACGTTTTCTCGCCTTTTTTCGTACTTTTCCGTTCCACGGCCTCCAAATCCTACATAAGCAATAATAAGCTCATTCGGTGAGTGAAATGATCATAAACGGGTGAGAAATGGGGTAAAATCATACAATTAAGCTCAACCAAAACATGTATAATTTTGGTGTTATCAGCGACGTTGTTTAGTGGCGGAGAGCTGGTGGTTACGGTGCCGAAAGGTGATTGAGATGACGTTTAGAAAAACGTTATTAATTTTTTTTGGAAAACTACTAAAATCTGACGCAGGCGGAAAACGTGGAATGGACCAACTAGCGTCAAATCCAAAAGATAAATACGTTCACAAGCGTGAAACACAAATAAACAAGAGAAAGCTCCCAATAATAACTGTTAGCTCAGTCAAGGACTGATTTTGTAAAAAGTTTTATAAATGTAAGCAATTTGTGTGTATGTATTGAATTATATTGTTATGGGCTTGGGCTTGGGATCCACATTCTGATGTATAAATAGGAGAGTTAGTGTACATTTAGGGTAAGAATCTTGTACCCTTTTCAATATTGTAATCAGCCGTACACCCTTTGAAGGTAATACATGAGAGTCGTTTGAATTCTTTTACTGTTCTTTGTTTTGTTCTTGTTCATTTTTGTTTCTGTTTTAATAATCTCTCTGTATTTCTTCTTGTTCAATCGGTTTTTGTTTAAATCCCATTAGAAAACTTGGTTCTACGTTTCTTTCAATTGGTATCAGAGCAGGAATAGATCAAAAGTATTTGTTTTCGATCCTTTTAGAACGAGTTTTCTTGGGAAATTATCTGGAAATTTAGTGTTTGATATGTATCGTTTCATTTCTGAGTCCGTTCTTCGAACAGTTTCGTCTTCGAAATTTGTTTCTTCGAAGACTGTTGGTTTTGGATTTAGGAATTTCTTTTCGAAAAACGTTCTTCAACGTGTTCTTGAGTTTCAGATGTTGATAAAATTGTTCAGATCAGAGTTGTTCCAGGTTCTGATTCTGTGTGATTTTCAAAAAGGATATCACACAAGGTGGTCTATCCCTCAACAGGGATACTAAGGTTGGTTTCCTAGAGTCAATAGATGGTTTACCCCAAATGAGTGTCACCACCTACTCGTAAGTGTCAAATTCTGACTAGAACCAACCTCAGAGGCAAATGAACCACAGAACCTCTGGCAGTTGTCACAGAACCTCTGGCGGTCCTCACAGAGCCTCTCGGGCGCTCGCTCTTACAGTCTCTATCAAAAGAGAGGCCATGTGATGGACTTGTCAGAACCTCTGCCAGTTGTTCTCATAAGCCTCTGACACCACCGCGGAGTCTCTGTCCGTTTTCTTTTTAACGTTGAGATAACTTTTTGATCCAATCAACGTGTTAGAGACATAGCTCCCGAACTCTCTGCTCACTGTCTATAACTTGTTGAAAAGATCTTGTAAAAGTTACATCTCTATCCTTTTTCACAGAGACTCTGTTCGATCTTATTTGTCCTATCCTTTTTAATTCACAGAACCTCCATTCTGGTATTTCCTCTGATCCCAATTTAGGTCTTCAGATGTTTCTCAAATCTATAAGATGTTTCTGAAAGACAATATCCAAATCCACAAAGGACTTAGTTCAGTTTCGAACACTGAACTTCCCTGAATTTCATAGAAGACAAAAACCACTCCAACATTAACCTCCATGCCCACCCCTCTGAACCCAGCCACATTTAAAATACAACACCATGTCAACCTTCCCAGCAGAGCTCTTAAAAGTCCACAAAAGTTTCCTATTTAAGCCAGCATGAACGACACTCCTATTTCTCTGCCCTCTGTTGAGATATGGTGAGTGAATCTGAAGACTTCACTGGACGGAACTTGTTTACAGAGCTGGGAAAAGAACCTTCTGTTACTTCTCTTTGACCAATATGAAGAATCGAAAATCCATCACTTGTATATATGCTAAGTCTAAACTCTACAGGAAGCAAAACCTCTATCATTCACGCTGAGTTGCTTGGGATGCAGTCAGTTGAGGCAAAAGTCGAAAGAGCAATGCTTCTTGACAAGTGAAGAAATCACAGAGCACAAGTCGAGGGGGAGTTCGTCATTCATATGATTTTCAGAAGATGAAGATCCGGACAAAGTAAAGTACCACAGATCCTCTGCAACATATTTCAGAGCTTCTGTAACAATTAGTCACAAAGCCTCGGCAACATATTTCAGAGCTTCTGTAATCTTATGAACTTAGATGAAGATTCAGATATTTTACAAGTCAAATGTCACAGAACTACTGTTGATCATCTCAGAGACTCTGTAAAACATCACAGAGACTCTGATGCATTCAAAGTTAAAAGACGATTCTTCTGCAATTCTGCTCAACTTGCCACAAGCATAGCTCACGAATCTGTTTGCTCACTGTTGCTCTTGTTGAAAAGTTCTACAGAGGATGAACCATGCATTCGAATACATGAACTTTGTCGACACATGTCTCTGATGGTAAAGCTTTGAAGATTAATACAAGTCAAAACTCAACAGAACCTCTGACGAAAGCCACAGAGCTTCTGCAGTGTAATTCTCTGATGAGTTAACCTTTAAGCTCTACTAATATCATCTGAAGTTGGAAAGAAGATTCCAGACATGCTTCATTTATAAAACTTAGGGGGAGATTGTTAGCTCAGTCAAGGACTGATTTTGTAAAAAGTTTTATAAATGTAAGCAATTTGTGTGTATGTATTGAATTATATTGTAATGTGTAACACCCTGATTTTCGGACAAATGCGAATCCGGATCTGTGTAAAACTTATCTTTTAAGAAAATATGAAAAATAGGACTTTTTGTAACACCACGATTACGATTATCACCAAAAACACAATTTAATAACCCAAAACAAAACATACGGGATATCATTTTCTAAGTAAACCACCAAAAGCTAATTATACCTTAATAAGTATTTCCAAATCCAAAACAAAAGCTTACAATCTTATAATTAAAACATTTACCAACCAAAAATTCGGGATAACATAATAACTACCCGAATATATTTACATCCCAAAATATATAATAAACATAACTATATATATACCAAGACTTGGCAACGATCCCCGAACTAATCACGAACTAACTACACCGGGTTCTTGCCTTTATCTTCTTTCTTTCCTGGAAAAAAATAGTGAGCTAACGGAATAAGCACATGGCTTAGTGAGACAAATAGTCTAAACAAATGTTATTGAAATTAAGTCTATACAAATACACGGGAACCGAAAACCAACCAATTGAATGGTTATATCAATGAGCGATTATTTGAGAGTAACACTTACGTAATAAGAATTGTCCATAATATAACCAAAAATCAAGTGCCGAAATCAAACAATTCATCATGACATAACAATCTTATTTCAATGCAAATTACAAGTAATTATTAGAGGATACCAGGTCAATTCCTTTTTAAGGGATCAATATCACGCGTTAGTCAAACGGTCTAAAGCAACATATCGAAATAACCAAACAACAGAACACATAGGACTAGCAGGGAGCCCATCGTTACTGGGTATGCTCGAGCTCCTATGGTTCACAAAATACAATGCTTAGGACTGGCAGGGAGCCCGCCTTCATCTCCCGGGTATGCCCGAGTCCCTATACTCGTGCCTCTCTTCACATTAGGCACCGAGTACGGCCAACAGACAACAAGAACGACTAGAATGTCTCACCGATCCCTCCCCCTTCATCGGCATGTTGACATTCACCGTTTTCGGGACAGATCACACAAAGTAATCCCCGTACTTCCGGTTTCACAAGAAATCAAAGAAACAATACCGACGGAATACATGGATATCCAAACCGACCGACATTTCGGAAGAACTCGTAATCGAGAGATCAATACGTACAAAGACAAAAGACCAATAAGAACCGACTCTAAAGTCATAGAAATCACATACATATAGATGGTATATAAATATACACTTAATACAATAATATTTGAATAGCTATTTAACTCACCTCACGACCGAATGTCAAATACGGTCAAACCGAACAACAAAAGTCCAACCTTGAAATCCAAATATAAGGTACCCTCCAAAGGAATCAAACAAGCTTAAAATATCCCCTGGAGTTCATATATCAAGTTTCGTAAGCATTGGAACAACCAATCACATTTTATCAACTTAATCATATCATAAGCTATCTTTAATTATATGCTGCAGCTCTGTTTATACCCTCTGTTTTACCCCACTTAAACTCAAAATCACACTTTGACTTCAACATATGGATTAAAGTACAGATTCATATCTTTCCAACGCCACCGACCTTGTATTTTTCTGATTTTTCTACGATTTTATACAATTTTTACAAAACAGTGCTGTAACGTGACTTTCAAACTCGAAAATCATACTTTTGTCCAAATAAGTATCCATTTCCATTTCAATCCTAATCAAACTCAGATGATAACTTAATTTTATCATCATCAAGATAAAATCAACAAGAAACCATGGTCCATTCATCTTTTTCTACCAATTTCATCAAAATCCATCTTTGTATAACAAATAGTCATCTTATTCATAGTGAATACTCACTTAATCTTTCCATCTTCTTGCATAACAACCATGTAATCAAAGAACTAACTAATGTATAATCATAATCTGAGCATAATATCATGATTTCTACACTTATCTTACACATGCATTAAGCTTATTTCACCCAAAAGTCATCATACTTGTTACAACATCAAAACAAGAACAAAGATGAGATTAGCTTCAAATTGTTGTGTAATCCTTCAAGATAACATGATAATAACCAACATAAAACCATAATCTTACAAAATCAACCACTAATTTCAAACATGCAAACCCTAATTTCCTTGATTGACACTAATTGCAAAGAGTAAACTTAGTATTAGAAGTATACCTTCAACAATCTTCACATTTTCATCAAGAAATCATCACTTTGATCTTTGATTCTCCAAAAATTGAAAGTGTTTGAGCTTAAGTGTGTGAAAATCACACCTTTACTGTGTATGTATGTTAAGAGGCTGAAAATGGTCTAAAATGGGGTCAAAAATCGAGTTTTCTAGGCTAAATACAAGTTGGGTCGGGTTTGACCCGCCTATGTACCCATTTTGACCACTAAAACTAAAAATAGCGTAACTTTTCGCTCGGAACTCCGTTTTCGATGAGGTTTTCGCCTACGCGTTCGTAACGAAATAATCTACAACTTCCAATAATAATATTCCAGAAAATATCTCCTTAAAAAAATTGGTTTTACGAATCCATAGCTTAACCGTTGACGTTTTGACTCGTTTTCTCCAACTTTCTCAATCTAACTCCGATTGTCATGAAAATTTCTAAATCCTCTCATATACTCCAACGAAGAATAACCTTAAAATTTCAAACACAAACTCCCAATAAATCATCAGTTACCTTATATGGCACTACGAATACACTTAATAAAAATTTCAACGCGCTTAACATTTTCTCGCATTTAAGCACATAATATCCTTCGTAACATATAAATGAGGCACACTTAGCATATAATATGGAAATTTAGAATTGGGATGTTACACTTTTGATCAAAACCTAGATTTTATGGTCTTGTTGGATGGGAAATTGAAATACGAATCCAACGGTTCTTCCGGAATCGAAATCGGAGCTATAATGAAGAAGTTATGGCCAAAACAGTGAACCGCATGGGTTTTAGACGGGTTTCAGAGTAAGGGCGGGTCAGCCGCGGGTCAACCCGCGGGTGGGGACCCGCCATTACCGCTGGTCAGACCTGAAAAACGCAATTTTAAGCCATCTTCTTCATTTCTTCATATCTTTCTCTCTACAACTCCGATTTTGGTGATTCAAATTGCTATCTTCTCGATTTTTCGAGCTCTTCAAGACTACATCAATGGATTTCAAGTATTTGGGAGTTCAAAATCATTGGTGTAAGTAATCTCTTCATCCCTTCGAGTTTTAAGCTTAGATTTGGGGGTTTTTCATCTCCCAACCTTTTCTTCCATACTTGTCTTATATTTGGTGTTATTTTAGGTGGATTTCATATTATTGAAAGTGTTGGAGGTTAGATCTAATAGTTTAAAGGGTGGAGATCACCATGGCTTCATCTTCTTCACCATCCCTTCACCATTGTTGGAGGTTCTTCATCTTAGGGTTTTCACCCAAGATCTTGAGGAAGTAAGTTCTATTTATGAGTTTTAAGTGTAGATTGTTTTGCATGCATTTTTACATCTTTTTCATGCATTAGATAGGTTGTTTTTCTTTTTAGTTTATTTAGTTCATGCATTTTTACCTCTTATTTTGCATTTTTCCATTCAAGTGCGAGTGTTATATTGTTGGTACATTAATTGGGTGTTTTGAGCTTATTTGTATAGGGACTTGGTACAAACGGTGGCGATATGCGAGGTGGAGCCGAGGAGGATCAAGATGGCAAGATAGGAGATGGGAGTGATGATGGGATGGACGGAAAGAACGCTGGAAAGGAGCTCGAGATGAGGAGTGAAGGCGGTGATTAAGGATGGTCGGAAAAAGCAATCAAAGAAAGGAAGATAGAAGAATTTCAGCTAGCTAGCGATCGCTAGCTAGACAGGCTAGTGATCGCTAGCGACACAAATCGTCCCGTGAACTTTTGTTGCCCAAGGGCATTTTGGTCTTTGTGTACTCGTTTAAATACTTTTCTGCACGTGGTATTTTGCATCCAGACTTCATTTTGACATTTTTGGCAAGTAGTTAAAGTAGTTTTTGGTAGTTCTAGATCTAGATTGGAGCTTCAATGGAGATTGGTGATCTTTGCTTGAAATTGGATTGAATTTGACAATAGAGCTTCAATTCTTATGATGATTCCTTCAATTGAGAGTAATTGTATCTTCTTCTCATCTATCTTTGTTAGAAATTGCTATTCAATTGTTAGTTTTAGGTTTATTTTGTTTCAATTGGATTGATTAGTTGTTAGATTGATTCATATTGCTTTTCTAGGTTAATTGTTCATGTTTTACTGCACTTAGTTGATAATTGTTTGTCAATTGTAGTTTTGGTTCATAGATGCTTTCAAATTGATGCTTAATTTCCATATCTTCAAGTAGATTCAATTTGTTGCATGTTGAATAGCGAATTTTTGTGTTTTAGATCAAGCATGTTTCAATTTGTTCATTGCATGTGTAGATATAGGTTTATCAATTGCTTTTATTACTTTAGATTGATGTTCACTATAGTTGTAGATTTAGGTCATGAATCTTGTTTGATTGATAGGTTTAGGTTCATGTGTAGGTGTAGAATTAGGTTCAAATGATTAGTGTATTCATGAGTTGTGATTGATCATTCTTTGAAATCATGTTTGGTAATTGCATTATTAGGAATCATGTTTGGCTTTTTGGTCCTAATTTTGACTAAGTTGTAGTTTATGAAATCGAACTAAGCTAATTAACGGAAGTTGATTTAGCTAGGTAGATTCATCCTCTTCCAACTTGTTTTCTATACAATTGTTAGTTGAACGGAAGTTCGGTAACGATTTAGTACAATTAGCCAAATATTGATGTCGTGTCACAGAAGTAGGCATCGATAATCGATAAGATCGCATTCCGAACATAATTCTCGATAAAATTCGGTACGAAAGTAACCGGACTTTGTCGAGAATTAATCTTTACTTCGGGAGAAGTGAGGATGTTCTTTTGTTTGGAAAAATCTCTTGATTCATTATAACGAAATGTCCAAATCACTTTTAAGGAATGCATCTTTCCAATTCGTGTGTTAGTTTTCCGTCTCCTTAGCATTCGTCATTAGTAGATTTTTGCTTGCTTAGATAGTTTAGAATTCCTTTTAGGTTTAGCATTTCCTAGTTAACTTTAGTGTAGAGTTTGATGTTTTTGTAGTTCTTAGCATTTTGATTAGTAGCGAATTCTTAGATAAGAGGTATTTCACTCGTTAGCTTAGAAAACCAAATTTTGAACCTCGAAATCCGCATAACTTGCGAATCGAAGATGTAACTCTATGCTTTATCCATTTCCTCCCCGTGTTCGACCCGTATGCTACGTTACGATACCGTACGCTTGCGGTTATTAATTAAGCTTGATTTTCGATATAAAAACACGTATATTTCGAGCGAAACATAGATCTAGTCTTATATGTCGTAGATCTGGAACTAATCCAAGGTTTTAACTCCTTATCAGTTTAAATGTTCACTCAAGCTTCAATCTAGGGTTCTGTGTGAAATTTGGGGCTTTTGGCTTTACGAGCCTCAAGGTGAGTTGCTAAACCCTTTTTGTTAAAACTGAGAGCACATCATCTTGTTTGATTTACATATCTTGCTTGGTCATTGTGAATAAACATGATTTTGGATGAAATGCCTAAATTGTTAGGTTCAAGGATTGCCGTGAAATGAATGAGTAGCGATGCTTATATGTATGGCTTAACTTGGATTATCGTATACATGGAGTGGATTATTGTATGCTACTAATGCATGAGTTATATCCATGTCATTATGTGATGAATGTATTTGTGAGAAATACGTGTTACTATGTATGCCACGGAATGATGTGAAGGAATTGAATCCCGAGCATGTTGGCTTGTATGAAGTAAATGAAAGTATTGAGACTTGAAATAATGCTTAAATGTTATGGAGCACCGCCAGTCAAAAGGTGTGATGCTACTGGTCACTAGTCAAAAAGTGGACCGGGATGTCACTAATCAAAAGGTGAGTACCCATGTTTTTACGCAAACGTAAATTGGACAATGTGGCACTAGTCAAAAGGTGTACACTGTGTCGTTTTTGAAATGAAATTGATTTAAAGTGGCACTAGTCAAAAGGTGTGCACTTTCAAGTTTACACGAGTTCGACTCAGTCTTGGGTGGCACTAGTCAAAAGGTGTGCACCTATGTCCCTCGCCATTCGTGTGGCCACGAATGTGCCTGGCCTCTGGGGTTGTCAATTCAAGTCTTCGTAGGAGGACGACAACGGGGTGTCTCGACTCTGATGTGTAACTTGCTTGGCGAAAGTGGGTCGCTCCCATGGTTTTCAAAGATAAAAATAAACCGGTTTAATATGCTACATTTTGATGTTCATACATTCTTGTATATCTCGCATGTCTTAACATGCTTTTATATGTATGATATTATGCTGATACAACTCACTAGGCTCCTTTAGCCTAACACTTGTTTGGTGTCGATGTGTCTCTCAGGTTCTAGGGACGCTGTTCCCAAGTAGATACTTGGGTTTAGAGGGAGCTTGGGGGATGTGTGAAGAGACCGGTCCTTTAGACCGCGCGGGCATTGACAGATTGGACAACCCTTTTGTAGTCTTTTTCTTAGATAGGATTTAGACTAGATGGTTGTCGTATTCTTTATTTAAATTACAAACATTGTAATTATACACTACATATACCCCTGTTTTTGGGAAGAGCTCACGCCTTGGCGTATAATTGTACTAACACCTTCCGTTAATGAAGGTTTTTGTTTACTCCAAATATTGGGGTGTTACATAATGGGCTTGGGAATTTAAAATGTTATGGGCTTGGGCTTGGGCTTGGGATCCATATTCTGATGTATAAATAGGAGAGTTAGTGTACATTTAGGGTAAGAATCTTGTACCCTTTTCAATACTGTAATCAGTCGTACACCCTTTGAAGGTAATACATGAGAATCGTTTGAATTCTTTTACTGTTCTTCGTTTTGTTCTTGTTCATTTTTGTTTCTGTTTTAATAATCTCTCTGTATTTCTTCTTGTTCAATCGGTTTTTGTTTAAATCCCATTAGAAAACTTGGTTCTACGTTTCTTTCAATAACTCACAAAGAGAAATTGTATTAAAACTGAATCTGATAATCTGATTACAAAGAAACCTAAGCATCATATTTATAATCTAGACAAAACATAATTAAGGAAAGTAAATTAACCTAAATCTATTCTAACTTGCAAAACAATTAAAATAACTACCAAATATAAATCTTAACTTAATAGAAAAGAAAACTAATTAAAGGTAATAATCTTAAACTAAATTAAGTAATAAAATATTTAAATAAACAAATAAACGCAATTAAATCGGGGCTCGTTTGATGATCCAGTAGCATGCTCACGGCGCGAGCCACCTTCCTCGCGGTGCGAGGAAGCTTCAACCGGCTTCGGCCGTGTTTTCGATGTTGATTCCTAGTCTTTTTTCAAGCTCTTTTTCGAGGTTTCCAAAGATAATTAAAAACCTGTGATACAGCTCGAAACCAATCTGTATCAGTCACCCCCACTTGAAAAGAACTCGACCTCGAGTTCTCTTGTAAATCACTTAACTTCTCGGGGTCTAGATACATGTTCTTTGTCTTAAACCTTGGTTCGAAATTTAGAAAAGGATCAACTCCCAAAGGTTGCGTTCGTCTCCATACAAGTGTGACCTCGTCCAACTCGTAAGGATAATAAACTAACGATACCTTACCCATAATTGGTTTCGTAAGATCTGGAGCTTGGGATGTCAAGATAATGGGAGCGTCATCTTTCTTGACTTCCAAGGATTTTGGTGGTTCGACAAAGTCTTCAACTTTAGCTTCTTCGGTGATGGGTTCGAGATCTGGTTCAAAGACTTCGGTCGCGGTAAGGATTTCTTGTTGCGGCTCGGTCACAACATGGACGATCTCGTCTTCGAACTTTTCTGGCAAGACTTCTACTTTATCAGATGGTTTCTCCTGAGTCGACGGTTGTTTGATTGAGGAAGAAATTATCATACCTTCATTGTTGTCGTCACACAAGACCTCGGTCGATTCCTCACGCTTACTTTCTCGGTTGTCGTTGTCCGGTTCGGGATAGGGCTCGGTAAGGATTCGTTCATGATTTCCCGGTAAGAAATGTTCAACCATAAGTTGCTTCATTCGTTTCCACGATCGAACCGGTCTCTTTTGTTGGCGGCGTCTTTGCATGACCACTTTATCCCACCAAACGGATGCGGTGCTCTTTAGGTGATAAGCAACCAACTTTACTTGCTTTTCTCTAGGAATCTCGATAACATCGAAGAATCGGTCGACTTCGTGTTGCCAATTTAAAAATTCTTGCGCTTCCAAAGTTCCATAGAAAAACGGAATTTCCGCTTTTGTATGAAGGGCGTGTGCGTTTCTTTTTTGCTTAACGGGTTTTTCTTCTTCCTTATTTTCGAATTTAGGGTTAGGAAAACTAACCCGGTTACGGTAATCGGGATGTCTGTCTCTTCTTCGACACTCGTTGACGAGAGTGCCGGTCTAATTGGCGAGGTTAGCGCGGGCAGTGTTGAGGGCCGTGGAAATAGCCATGGCGATTGCCTCAATATCTGCTTGGTTGATGAATGATTGTGGTGATGCCATCTGAAGGAAAAGAGACAGCTAGTCTGGCTCTGATACCAACTGACGCAGGCGTAAAACGTGGAACGGATCGACTAGCGTCAAATCCAAAAGATAAATACGTTCACAAGCGTGAAACACAAATAAACAAGAGAAAACTCCCAATAATAACTCACAAAGAGAAATTGTTTTAAAACTGAATCTGATAATCTGATTACAAAGAAACCTAAGCATCCTATTTATAATCTAGACAAAACATAATTAAGGAAAGTAAATTAACCTAAATCTATTCTAACTTGCAAAACAATTAAAATAACTACCAAATATAAATCTTAACTTAATAGAAAAGAAAACTAATTAAAGGTAATAATCCTAAACTAAATTAAGTAATAAAATATTTGAATAAACAAATAAACGCAATTAAATCGGGGCTCGTTTGATGATCTAGTAGCATGCTCACGGCGCGAGCCACCTTCCTCGCGGCGCGAGGAAGCTTCAGCCGGCTTCGGCCGTGTTTTCGATGTTGATTCCTAGTCTTTTTCCGAGCTCTTTTTCGAGGTTTCCAAAGATAATTAAAAACCTGTGATACAGCTCGAAACCGATCTGTATCAAAATCAGTTTTCTAAATTCACAAAGAAGTTATAAAATGGAAGCTGTATGGCAGTAGTTTAATGATTAGAAGGTGGCTTATTCAGTAAGCTTAAAGGAGAGAGATTAATGGAGAGAGCCAAGTTTTTATTTCAAACTTACTCCTCCCAATTTGAAAACACCATCATTGTGTGTGTATATAGACGGACGTTCGGTTGAGAACTCAAATTTCAATGTGAACGTAAGGACAACCGAAAGCACACCGCATGTCATAGTTTGAATAATACACGATTATTCAGATTGAATATGTCATGCGACGCACTCTCGATTGCCTTACGTTTTCAATGATAGATGTGTTTCCATTTAAACCTGACCCCATATGGCCATATATATTATAAGTATCCTAGCAATTGCATTGATGTAGGGAAATTGTTCAATGATGGAATGATTATTTATTGTGTGGATGTGATTATTGATCCAAACATACTTGCCCATCTCTAATGATCGAACCAAATGCACCCCATATATCCCATCTGAATGTGGGGTTTGGAAAGGAAAAGATGTATACAAACCTGATATTTGTCTGAAAGAGTAGAGTTCCCCTAAAAACTTGCCCATCTCTACTAACTCTTGTCATTGAGGTCATTTAGATAACACACCGACCTCGTGTTTGTTGTCGAATTGTAGTGAACGTTTTTCATAGTCTTTTGGGTGTCATGTAAAGTGTGCACACGCCGTTCAGTGGGACCAACGAGTAAAAAACTTGTTTTCTCACATTTGGCGTGACATTAGACTTGAACAAGAACAAGACTTGAGAGGAACAACATATATTTCTTCTATCCCACCAAAATATCTGGAACAAAAAAATAAGAGATAAAATTTGTAAATTGCTAAACCGCAGACAATATTTGGGGAAAAAGTTAATTATGGTTGGCCCCACAAGAAACCCGCCTCCAAAGGGGACATTTTTTTGGCCCGCTTAGCAACCGAGGCCACCGAGATTAGACCCAAGACATCTCTTGTGTCCGAGCAGATTCGCCCTGCCCATTTGCCAGTTGAGCTACACGTCAAAGGCTAAAAAGTTAGAAAACCGTACAAAAGTCTTTCATCTAGATGTCTAACTCTCACCCATCCAGTTTTGTCCTATTTAGTTTTGTTCGGTCCAAGTGTATGCAAAATGTCTCTAGGATACAACCTAAGCCCAAAACCATCTAAAACTATGCAATAGCAACAACATAAAGACTGATTGCAAGCCAATACAATCACCACACTGAAACCCTAGCCAACTTGCATACCCACCACCCCCTTGTAATAATTGCAATGATGAAACATGATTTCTTTTGGGGGTACACTTATGGTCTTATAGGTATAATGCAAAAAATATGATGGGGATAAAGTTGGTCCCAAAAAAATGTTGTTTGGTAAAGATGGTAGAATCTTTACATCAAGACAATTTGTCAAGTTTAGCCATGTGCTTCTTCCTTTGTACCAACAGCCAAGAATTGTTTGTAGAGAGAATTTGTAGGGGAATTGACCAAAATAGGTGATTTGCTCAACCAAATTTACCTTTTAGCCGAATTTTTAATTGAATTCCCATTTTATCATGAGTTTGTATAATTGTCTTGAGCATTTGACTAATTCACTTTTATATGTAAAAGAAAAAAGAAAAAGATTTTTGCCCTAAAGACAATTTTTTGAGTGAATTTTGCATAAAGAATCTTTAGGCATATTTTTTCCTTCTAGGAACAAGTCTTTACACAAATGCATAAAACATCTACATAAAAGAAGGCCGACAGGCCGACTGACTATTTTGAGAGGCTCTGAAAAGTGGCTAAAAAATGAATTTGGTTGATGAGATTGACTATTTCAGATTTCAGTCAATTTCCCAATATCTAGGCATGATTGACATGCCTTCATTTTGCATCGGACCCTTTTGCATGCGTGTGTTCTTTGGTTGTTGTTAAGATATTCTAGAAACAAAGGAGTGCATATGTTTTTCGGGCTTTTTGGTAATCGAAACACGATGTTTTTTTTGGAGTATAGTACTCAGTTATTCGTTGCAAACAAGCGATTGTACATGCAAAATGCCAAAACATACAATAGTTTTAGATATTGGTGGTGTTTTTTTCTTTTTTGTAAAGTTGTGTATTTTGGTGCAAATGATGGTTTGTTTGTTTGTTCATAATTGAATGTGGGACATTCTCAACCTTTGGTGAGTTGCTTTCTTTAAATGGGCATCAATAATTCAAAGAGTTTTTGGTTGTGGGCTTAACAAGTGTGTGTATGTGCCAAATTGCACATGGAGGTTTTGGTTTCTATTTTGTTTGATAGGGTTGTTATCTTTGCTCCTTTAGAAATGATTCTTGTGATTTGAGTAAAAAGGAAGGTTGGTTATCGACAACTTTGAACAGTCTCATATGGAACCCCGTCTTCTAGTAATCAAATATGTTTTTTTGTAAGGTCATTCTAAATTGTGGTCTAGACTAATCTTGGTTATATTTGACTGGTAGACATGCAACCATGAGAAAATCCTCGGTAGCCACAAGTTTGTTAACGTTTGAGTTCGAGCCTTAGATAGATGGTTACTAGCCACATCCCCCATAAGGCTTATACAGTACACCAAAAGCCTGGTGGTTAGGAATTACATATGTTGTGGCTTGGACCGTTTTCCCATGATTCAAACTTGGACATGGATTTGTTGTATTTGAACAAAGTTATTCCGTTCTTTTATCATCTCAAATATGTATTTGCCAATATATAAATACATAACCCAATCATTAAATTTCAATAATGGATTTATTAACAAACAAGTCGATTATTAGTTTTGATATATTTATTTTTAAAGATGACAATTTTGTCCTTAACTAAATGAAGGAAATAGATAATCATAGGTTAGACAAAAAACCTTGTCATTAAACAACCTTTTCACAAAAAATCTTTCTAAATTTATAACTTTTGACATGTTTTAAGATGCTATCATAAAAATAAATACTAATTTCATACATGAAAATGTCTAAATTTTTTTATCAATAATGTCATGAGCTTATAGAATATTTTTATTACGAAATTACCATATCAATAATCTATGTTCTTTGAAAAAATAGAACAATATAAAACAAATGAGATAATGATAAATTTATTATAATAAAAAAGACAACCTTTTTATTAACAAATTTATAGAGTTTTATCACTTTTCTTTACTTTTACCATTTTATAAAAAAAATTCTCATAAATTCACTTCTCTATTTTCAAAAAGAAAATTTAAGAGTAAACTACGATTTTCGTCATGATGGTTTGATGATTATAACTACTTTCATCGTTGTGGTTTCAAAATTGTTTTTCTCATCCTTGTGGTTTCAATTTGTTTCTATTTTCATCCCTCCCTCTAACTTTGTTAACAAAATGCCTTAACATGTCAAAAAAAGTTTTTCTTGAGAAATTACATGCTCAATCCTTATGGTTTGCAGAGTTATAAATATTCATCCTTAAATTATTGAAAATTTAAAACTTAGATATTTGTATTTTCTTTTCTAGTTTTTTATTATATATTCTACACATTTTTAAAAACTATATATATATAGAGAGGGAGGTTCAAATGAAAAACATAACTTTTTAAGAAAAACTTTTTTTAAGAAAAACTTTTTTCATGTACAAAATCACATATGATTAAGTACTGACGAAAAAAAAGGGGAAGCGGGCGGGTTACATGCTGGTTGTAAGTCGCATGTAACCCGTGCAGTTGTTAATCATGTATGATTAACAACATGAATCATATGTGATTTCCTATATGAATCATATATGATTTTGTACATGTTTTTTGTACCTGGATTTTTCCTTTGTTAATCATATATGATTTTGTACACAAAAGTCATTCTCATATATGATTGGCTTGAGATGAGTGGCTGAGATTGCTTCTCACTTTTTCTTAAATTGATATGCTTCTCATTTGAACCTTCCCCTATATATATATACATATACAACATAACATATAGAGGGAGGTTCATACAAGAACAATGGTATTTGCAAGAACAAAGGAACCCATTTTGAGACACATTAATGTGGGCTCATGTGGGTCCCACATAATAAAAAATCATATATGATTTAGTGGTGGGACCCACCTGAATCATATATGATTTTTTATTATGTGGGACCCACATCACATGTGATCCAGAATTGTTCATTTATTCTTGCAAATTGACTTTGTTCTTGTTTGAACCTTTCTCATAACATATATATATATATATGTGTGTGTTTTTAATTTAAATTCTTTTTTTCCGTTTTAGTTTTTTGTTATTCCTTATTATATTTCTATACTTTATATATAAAACATTATATATATGTATGCCTCTTAATTTAAATAATATTAAAATCAATTAAAAAAATATAATACAAATAAATATACGGATTAGTATGAGTAAAATAAATTTAAGAAAAAACAACCGGTTGGTATAAAATATAACTAATTTTTTTTCACGAGTTATATTATACTTTTCAAATGATTATATTAAAATATGTAAAAATTAATAATTTTACTTATTTATTGATCTACTTAAGATCTTTATTACTATATAAAAATAAGTAAAACTATTAAACTTTATTTATAAGTATGAGTAAAGCGTATTGAAAATAAGTAAGATTTATATTTATTAGTGTGAGTAACGCGTATTTAAAATAAGTGAACTATTAACTTTTACTTATTTTAAATTATCATTTAAAAAGTTTAATATTACTCGTGAAAAAAATTAGTTTTATTTTACACCAACTGCTTGTTTTTGTTAAATACGTTTTTTTCACACAAATCTGTATACTCATTTATTCCGATTGGTTGTTTTTGGTTTCACGCAGTCTCACGAAAACAGTTTGGTCTCACCTGATCCTAAGTCTATATATATATATATATATATATCTAATGTTGTATAGGGGAAGTATCAAGTGAAAACCGCATGATTCTTACAAACTATGAAAACCAAATCTAAATCATCCATTTTTTCAATCAATGGTCATGATTAAATGAGCGGTTAAGGAGCGGTTACACCTTTAATCAATGATTAACCGCTCCTTTAATCATGACCGTAGATTGAAATAATGGATGGTGTAGATTGGTCCTCATAGTTTGTAGGAATTGATTGGTTTACACTATATACAACCCCATGTTGTATATATATATATAGTATAGAAATATAATAAAAAATAATAAAAAAAAGAAAAAATAATTTAAATTAAAAAACACACACATATATATAGTCCTTTTAAAAATATGTATAGCATGTAATATAGACATATAATAAAGAAAAACTAAAAAAGAAAATACCAATATCTAAGTTTTAAATTTTTTGAAATTCAAGGATAAATATTTATAACTCTACAAATCACAAGGATTGCATGTGTAACTTTTCAAAAAATAACTTTTTTGGACATTTTAAGACCTTTTGTTAACAAAGTTAAAGGGGGACGAAAATAGAAACAATCATCAAACCACAGGGACGAAAATCGTAGTGTACTAAAAAATTAATTATTTCACTTAGGCCATGAGTAACGGTGGACGGGGCTCATCGGGCTTAGACCAGCGGCATCGGCGGGGTCTGCTATGAACGCCAACAGTGTGGGAAGCCGAGTAACCCACTCCTCGCCTCTCTTACACTCTTTTGTTTTTCTTTTTTAATTGTATTGGGTATTTGGTTTGGTAGGTTCGGGTACTAACAGAGAAAGTTTCAAAGAACGTATAATGGGTTTATAGTAAACATGATGTGGTACAGATGTGGCAGAGGACTCACAGGTCTCGAGTACTGATAGTCTTAACGGATTTTATGACTATTATGATTTTCTTTTTATAGAAAATGACTAAAACTTTTAGAAAAAAGTTTTTCATTCGAAAATATATTAAAAATCCTCTAAATATTTATCAAAATAATCATTTAATTATAAAATACCACATCATAACAAAATCCATGATTTACTCCAACTTTTAGGGGAACATACAAGATAACAAAACGATCCACGTCAATTCGGTTCTTGACACGTGTCCATCACCAGTCTTACGTGGCAATCCCACATTTCCATAACCAATCCTACTCATCCTCCACGTGTCAACCACCCACCCCCACAATTTCCCAAAAACCCCCTTTACCTAACATATATAAACCATTTCCGTCCAAATTAACGGCACCACGTCAAGCACCATTATCTAACTTAACGACGAAAAAATGAGTCAAGGACAACCACGACGACCACAAGCTGAAGATGATGAATCCATCAAATACGGCGACGTTTTTCAAGTCTCCGGCGAGTTGGCCGATAAGCCTATCGCCCCACAGGATGCGGCCGCTATGCAGGCGGCCGAGACCAGGGCGTTGGGCCGAACCCAGAGGGGTGGACCAGCGGCCGTCATGCAGTCGGCCGCTACTGTGAACGAGAACCGTGGCGTCGTAGGCCACTACGACGCCACTGGTGCAGCTGGCGATCAGGGGATCACTGTTTCCGACGCCGAAGTCGGCGGTCGACATATCATCACTGAATCTATCGGTGGAAAGGTAACAAATAAATTTGTATTCTTTCCTAGTAAGGTCTTTAAAAACACAACGAACTATATTGTTTCGAATGATTAAGTCTGTAAACTATATTTTTAACTAGATTATTAGACTTTTCCATTTTGAATAATGAATGATTTTAAAAACCTCTTAATTTTAAAAACTTTAAAAAAATAAATGGTCCTTAATTGTCTTTTCGTTTAAAAAGATAGTTCAGCTACTTGATCATTCGAAATGAAAAACATCATCTAAATTGAAATTAACTTGAAGCTGTAAAATTCCGACAGGTGGTGAGTCAATATGTGCGAAGTAACACGGCTCCGGCTCCGGCTCCAGCAAAAGCTGGCGGTGATAGTCAGGTTACGATCGGAGAAGCATTGGAAGCTACCGCCTTGTCCGCCGGAGACAAACCGGTGGAACAGAGTGATGCCGCCGCGATACAAGCGGCGGAGATCCGAGCCACCGGTCGTATGCAAGTGATGCCGGGAGGCGTGGCGGCGAAAGCTCAGGCTGCCGCCTCGCAGAACGTTCGAACGATGAACGAAGAGAGCAAAACGAAGCTAGGAGATGTGTTGACGGCAAGTGTTATTCGTTGCTTTTGATATTTGATTCTGAACTTTATACTCACATAATAAATGATCCTAACATATTCATGAATACCAGTCAATAGTGTATAAACAAAAGGTCTAAATAGAAATACTAAGGGTACGTTTGTACGTTTGGTTACGTAAAATTTTTTGTAATATTCAAGAAATATTTTTACGGAAAATAAAAATCTAGAAAACCAATTTGATTCGTGAAATTTTCAAATGTTTTTAAAGAAATGAAGGTTTTCTGTTTTTTAAACTTCTATTTAATTAGGAAACTGATTTTAGTAGGTTTTTATATTTTCTAAACATGTATTCTAAATTTGTAAAATCAATAAATTGAACTCGAGCATTTAGTTAACTAAATACCAATTAAATGCGTTTTCTAATATTTTCATAGAAAACTGAAAATAAAAACTTAATACTAATTTTAGAAAACGTTTTTTTTTAGGAAAATCAAAACAGTTTTCCACAACTAAACGAACTCTTATGTTTTCTTACTTCTATGTAAACTTGAAAACCGACTTTAGTAGTTTTCTGATTTTTTAGCGCATTTTCTAAATGCATCCTTATTTATAAGTAATATGCAGGATGCAAGTAAGTTGCTACCAAGGGACAAACCGGTGACGAGGGAGGATGCCGAAGGGGTGATCGGGGCGGAAATCAGAAACAAACCGGAGCTGGCTACCCACCCCGGTGGGGTGGCGGCATCGATGGCGGCTGCTGCCAGGCTGAACCAGGAGAAATGAAATGAGAAAGTGGTTCAATTACTGTTTACCTTTTAGCATATGTATATAGTATGCATGTAGTCTTGCATGATGTAGCAGATAGTATGTATGTGGTTCTTGCATAATGTAGCAGATGGTATGTTGTCTTTATATAATCACAATAAATTCTCTCAGAAATAGGATCCCAAATACATATACTTAAGGGTTAATTTTATAGAGGCATAATTTAAAAGAACTAACAAAATTACATAAACAATTCATAGACAAAACCATATATGATTTACGTGACTTTGGTCACAGTTTAAGTCGCAGCCGCATAGCTTTTGTCAAAAAGTCATCTAGTTTTGTTGATTCGCAAGTTCTTTTAAATAGACATTGCTCTCGTTTAAATCCAACTATAATTTCGTATATGTCGTCATCAAAACCGAAACTGAAACCAAACCGATACCGAACTTGGGTTGGTATTCAGAGTTCGTTACTTCAGTATTCAGTCCATAAAACCCCACAGTTACATAAAACCCAAAAATTATGCAAGTCCATAAAACTTAAAAAAAGTTCTCTATTTCAGCAACAAAAAAGAGGGACAATTTAACCATCAAACTTTAATATTTCATTATCATGAAAGAAGGCCACTGCATGCCAGAAATTCCATGCCCCAAAAAAGTTAGTGATATTAACATGGAGATGTTAGCCAAAATTTCACTACAAATATATGTATTTACTACTAAGAAGTACTACAATAACCCTCAGCTGTATCATTAAGCCAATGTCTTGTGTTAAATAAGCACATCCACACTCTTCCATTTTACAACAATCCACCTGTAACAAAAAGTCACCAATCATAAGTTGACAAATCATCTCAAACGACAATGACTAGCACGTTATTCAAACTCGGCTTGAAAAAGCAATCAGACTCGAGTTGGATTAACTTTTCAAAGCTACACTTGATCTTAAATATTTTTCAATGTTTGAACTCGAGCTCAAATGATTTTTATACTTTGATCATAAAATATGTAAACATATAAATACGTTTGGCTCGAAAAATAGAATGCTCAAATGGCTCAGCTTGTAAAGTTTATTCAAGTTTGTGAACTGGTAGATAGGGCATTGATGTTATACAGTTCGACTTATTAAGCTAAGCAAGCTTGTGTTCAATATTGAGTCAAGCTCAATGTTATTAAGCTCGTGCTCGTGATAAATGAGCTCGAGCTAGAAGTTCGTTTATGAGCTAGTGATGTAAGCGAGCCAAGCTACTCGGGATCGACTCGTTAAAAGCTCATGTTGAGAGCTCCATTTTAGGTTCGTTTAACAAACGAGCTCGAGCCTTTATGATTAAGTTCGATTAATCTAGGCTCGAGCTCGTTCATTAAAGAAGCCTAAAATCTAGGCTTATTAAAAATCATAGCTTATTAAGTAATTATAAATAATAAAAAATATTACAGGTAAATGAGTTGATCCCAAGACTGTTAAATCCTTGACGAGCTGAGCTTGATACATGAGGCTCGAAACGAGCTTTATGAACATAAACGAGCCGAGTTCAAGCTTAGCTCGGCTCGGCTCAGCTTGTTTACATCCCTATGTAGCTCGATTCATTAAGTTAAACGAGCTTTATTTTATGTTCAAGATCGACTCAAGATCGATAGACGATAACTTACTACGTTTGAGTAGCTCATTAAGCCCAGAAATCTAGGCTTATTAGATTAGTAAGAAATCTCACCTCTAAGATAGAGGTCAAACCAGCACAAGAGGTTGAGCTGCACAGCTCTTGGGATCATGAGCCCTTGAGTCAGATGGCTCGAACCGGTTTTTGCAATCACTCGAGACAGTATCGATATTGATATCATCATCATCATCATCCACCGTTTGCATATCGGCAGCCGGTTGAAGATTCAAATCAAACCTATTCTTTCCAACATTCTCATCGATACCCATCTCTGGTTCGTGTCCACGAGCTAAAAGGTCACAAGATCGATGGTCTGAAACACATGGAACTGGGATTTCAGACATGACTGTGGCTGTTTTAGATTCAAGATGTGTAGCCTTTTCCATTTGTGCAAAACGTACTGCATTTGATGATTTGGTTTCCACCGCTTTGTCATTTAAAACTACATAATGAGAACAAACTTTATGGTAAATATTTTGTTTTCTAAGGTAGAGAAGCAATTAAATGGATAACTGAGTTTATCTGAAGCTGTTTCTGAGCTTAATGGGAGTCACGGTTTGTTAGTTTCGCTAGATATGACTGTTTGGAAGCAGCTTAATGATATAGAAAGTGACTTATTCGGTAAGCTTCTAAAGAGGAACCTTTTGCAGAAAGTCAGGTTGTATTTCCAAAGAGGTCCCTCCCAATTAAAAAGATGCTACTTCCATCTATGAAAAAAAAAAACAAATCTCATTCCAATCTATATAGACTTATTGATCGACAACTTTATTCATAAATAACTTAATGAAAAAGGAAAACTAACAAAACATCCCTATTCAGTAATAAACTGTTTTGCAGTTGCTTAATGATATAGAATGTGCCTTATTCAGTTAGCTTTTGGGAAAGAGTTTTATCCATAAAACCAAGTTCTTTTCAATTTAATTAAAAACACGCTCCTGTCTATGAAAAAACCTTCCGAACAAAAACCTTTTCAATCTATACAGACAAATTAATCCACACAGACAACTTTATCCATACAAGTCTTAATGGAAAACCAACCAAACAACCCCAAAGCCATGGGTTAAGCTATCTCTCTGGATAATTTGTATGGATGGGAGATCGATGAGTTTGAGGGACACAAACAATGAGGGTTGGATTATTTACGGGGCATCTCTAGTATTAATTTGTTTAAGGTGGCTTAATGGAGACAAGTGAGGAGTCATGGGTTATCCCATATACCCATTTTGGCTTAATGGGTTAACTATTCCCCCCCAAAAAAACACTCTTGTATGCCTAGCCAATAAGCTCGTTAAGCTCCAAGTAAACATACCAAAACATAAGATGGCATTAACAAATTCTTAAGGACAAACTAACATACCCCAAAAGCAAGAATGAGCTGAAAATAACTTACCAGCAGCTGAACCAAGATTCTTATTGACAAACAGGTTGTCGAGAAGAGGCTTATGAAGCATGTCTGTACCGGGAAACACCATCATACTCATGCACTTCATTGTCCGTCTCTCCGATTCTTCAAGAGGCTTGAACCCGAACACCTTGGTCCATGTTTTGAAAAGTTCAGGGATGGCGGGAATCACCAGCTCTCCCACACCAATACAGCCAAGAGCCTGAACGATAAAGTTTGAGTTACCAATATCCAAATCAACTTACTAGTGAACACAAAAAAATGCTATATTGTTCCCTTAGGATGAGTTTAGTATGCAAGAAAAGAAGTACATAAACTTGTGCCATGTTTGATGTGATTTAAACTGGGACATGAAGATGAGAGAAGATTAGTAAATTACTAAACTACCCATGTCAAATTAACACTCTGAAACCTTTTAGAATTCGTTCACCCACATAAAATGCTATGTTGGTTCATCGGATGTTTGGTATGTGAGATAAGACAGTACAAAAACTTGATGTGCCATGTTTAACATGATGCTAAAGTGGGATATGACAAGACCTATTGGCTTGAATCCATGGTAAATATAGTGATAAAAAGCCCAAGAGCTTGATAAAAAGACAGGTGTTCATCAAATAGCAGTAAAGTGATTAGAATGACAGCCATCTTATACACACTGTAAGTTCACAAAAAGATTTAGGAAACATACGTTTTCGATGGCATCTAAAAGCCGACGACACATCCCTTGACGCCTATACATATGACGAGTTCCTATAAAAGGCATTTCTGCTAACCGGTGCCCATGGATCCTGTAATGGTGAAAACAAAAATAAAATGGTGAGAAAGAATTTCATAATAGTACCTCAATATAGCATGTTTTCTTTTTCTGGGAGAAAATACATACAAAATAACATCAAGTAGAAGTACAACACACACACAAAATGAGTATTCAGAATATTAAGCCAAAGCATTGAAAAGAAAACAGAATAAGAATACTATGACCAGAATTTCTCTGAAGAATTCACAGATCGAATATATATATAACTTAACAAGAAAGACACCTTATGGATGCTGCTGCAACCAACTCATCACCCTTCTCCAATATTGCTGTAAAGAATCCAGAATAATTCAACCTCCTGAAGTTCGACCTGGCAAGAATTTTCGGAAAAAGGAGATTAACTTTACAAACCCAGATCATATCTTTAAGGTTTAAGCAAAAAACCCAACTCAGATGATGACTAGACAGCACATAACAAAAGACAAATAATAAATATTAGCTCAAAATCCAGTTATCTTTATTGCTTTCAAACCTTAGCTTTGATGTTAGTTTTCAAGCAACCATGTATTTGCACATAGAAAATGAAAACACGAGTAAACAGATTGCAATTCTTATTAAGGTTGTATTTCAATTGCCAAAAAGTTAAAAGAGTACACCAAGCACAATTTGTTAATGTTCTAATGTTTGGCAAACATTCAATGGCAATCACAAAAGCCTCTAATGTTTTCTTTCATTTGCATGATCCACTGTGAATTATGTATATATGTACACGTATTTTGGTTCTCTGTTCAAGGCCTTCACTAATTAACTCTACTTTTTAACCCAAGTCCACCTAATAAAGATTAGGAAACAAAAAAAAAATTAGACCTTCAAGACCACTTCAAACTAAGATATAGAACAAATTGAATTTGGTAAGCGACATATCATTGAAAAATACCAAATATATATAGTTAATGAAAACTTACCCACAATTGTAAACCACATTGTGGATTGTATTGACTCCACTTCTCTCATCCATAATTGGCACAAAACACTCATCCATAACAGCGAACGCCAGAGCCAATTTGGAATTGCATTCAACCTTCAGAGGAGCCTTGAGAAATGTAGAATCTTGGCTGATATCAGAACGCTGAAGTAGACTCCATGAATATCCTTCTTCAAGTTCAAACTTGACCCCAAGATACATCTGCAGTTGCTCAAAGAGCTATAAGAAAACAAAGTATTAGACATATATTAGAGCATAAATGATAATGATCTTAAAATATGCTTACTAACCACCTAAGCAGGTAAGGAAAACTGAAGACATTGTGTCTATAAATAAAGTATATGGAAAATCCACCTATCTTCTAAAACTTCAATGATGATTGTTTGGCAGTTGCTCAATGGTTTGGTGCAGGATGATTAAGTGGTCAGACTGACTAAGAGGCTCTTATCATATAGTGCAAAATGAAATATGGTTGTTTAGTAATTGTTCATAATGAAATTAGGGTGTTGAATGGTTAAGAGGGCCCAAGATATAAAATCATTAAGAGGGTTTTAGGATCAATAAGAGGCAATTGCCAAACAAGATTCACCTGTTAGTGATTCAGAGGTTGTCTCTTAATGGAGCTATTAAGAAGTAAACAAACAGCCCTGACTAAAATGCCCAAAAAGTAAGCAAGAAACAAGGATCTCATTATAGCATAGAAAACAACCATGCATCTGGCATCCTAAACCCATACCTCTTGGCAATTCCTCCCACAAAAAGATAGGCTACTGGAATCAGCATTTACCGTGTCTTCTTCTTGTAAGCATAACGAGTGAACTATAAAAAACAAAAAGTTGTTAGCAAGGTATGGGAGCATTTCAGAGTTAGATGCTTGATCAGAAAGAATGATATAAGAAAATAACATCTATATTATCTTCAACAACTAAATCTTGATTGCATACATTTTTCCTCACACAGACGGCATGAGAGCATTTCAGAGTTAGATGCATGATCAGAATCATCCATTTGAGAAGCATCACTGGCAACTAGTCCACAGAATTTGCAAGAACAGTATATGCAATGCCAATCGCCAGAAGGAAAGTTCTGCAATGCACACAAACTATATGAGGAA
>CM058044.1:38207285-38256169 GCA_030169165.1 Centaurea solstitialis | reverse complement strand
ATCAAGCTTTCAAAAATAGATAAGATGACCAAAAACCAAAAAGATCGACTATTATAGCCATACGAAGAAGGGATACGTAAGATTCTTTAGTTTATAAAATTCTCCTTATTTTTGGATCTGTATTTTTTGTACTATATCAGAATATTTTTATGTTATATTTTATAAGAAAAGACCCATGTAAAACCCCAATACAAATTGGAAGCTTTATTTTGATTGGTTACAAAGAAAAGTAGTCACAATGATTTTTGAGATAACCAATAAAATACAATCTTTTTTGGGCACACCCCTTCTTGGTTAGCAAAAGTGAGCCAACATTAGAGTTGGAGGATTCCCTTCTTTGGTGATATTTTTAGGTCATCACTTTGCATCCTCCTCTAAAAAATGTGCCTTTTTTTAGACCTCCTTTTCTATCTTTGTGTTTTTAAATTAGACTCAATATGTTGATGTGAAAACCTAACTTAAAAAGATGTTTAATTAATTATTAAGGAATTGATCCTATATGTTGTTATAAAATAAATTAAAAATGGGTTCGATGGCTGCAAGGTCATGTCATGTTTAAAGAAGAATAATTCGGTGTTTTACAGTTCAAAAAGTTGGTTTTTATATAACGTAATCAAATGTTGGGCAGGCATTGAATCTTTGTCTTTGGTAGTTTGAGAAAAGTAGAAGCACTGAAGATGGGTAGTTCAAATTTGATATCCACTTCGAAGCCATCTCAAATAAAATTACTATCTGTTACGCACAATGTTTATACATAAAAAGAATTGTTTTCATATTCATTGAATATTTGCTCTGATATTTGCTCTATGTGGATATTAATAATTGGGATAATTGGGGACCTCAAAAGCAATATCGTTAAATAAGTTTACACAAAAGTAAATAAAAGAGTAATTATTTTGAGCCAAAAAAATATTGTAAGGCTATATATAAACACAAATTGTTTTGCAAGCCTATTGAAATGTTGTATTTAAATGTGATATTTATAGAATTTAATAATTAAATTGGATAAAATGAAAATACATTGTTACTTATTGTGAGCAATATCAATGTTTTCAAATCTATAATATCATGTTATTTTTATATACAAAAGCTTTATGTAAAAAATCAAAAAAAAATTCAAAGATATGAAAAACTCTTTTAAACAAAAACTTTCATAACATTAATGTGAATTTTGTTATACCAGATGATAAGAAATAGATAATATATAAGTGAACAAAGAATATGAATAACGTTTCTTTTTGTACAAAAATATTAATCTAAATAGATAACTTTACAAGGTAATATAGTTTTTTCATGATTTTTTTTTACATTAGATGACTTCATAAAAAATCAATCAAAATTTTTTAATAATCATATAGGTAAATATTTACTTTACAAGTTTTCTTTATTTTGTTTTTTAACTTTAGTTATGCTTGTTTTTCATAATCTTACACTACTTTGGTACAAATTGTAAAAGTTAATTAAAAAATATAATTTGAAATAATTATAAGGACAGTTGTGGCATCAACTTCACTTATAGAATAATTTCATATTTTTCTACAATTTAATACAATATTCTCTTCATTTGATTATTAAAAAATCTTTGGTATTATTATAGTTTTTTTTTTTTTGGAAAAAGTTGGTATTATTATAGTTATGTCATGTGTGTAAGGAATTCCCACAAACAATCTGAGGCATTTTTTTAATTTATTAACACAAAAAGTCAATGGTGATTAAATAAAGTAACCAAAATAATTATTTTTTTAATTCAGTGGTCAAATGATGATTAATATAAACAAAATAAAAGCATCAAAATAGTACGTATTTTAAATCCAATGGTCAAAATTAAAAGGTGATCCCACTCACTTTCTTTGATAGCAAACATTTCGATAAAATCATTAATAATAATTGTTAACAAAAGTAATAAATTATCTCACTTGAATTAATCAAAATAGAACCAAAAAAAGACACGTGTCCTCAAATCCCATAACTCAGTTCTTATCTAGCAATCACATGGTAATCCGTCTATCACATAAAATAATAAGTTTTATTAAGAGAATAAAAACATAAATTTAATGAAAGAAATGTGGAACAAAAGGGAATATGTAATTTGCAGGGAAAAAAAAAAGAGTTTTGTGTCTTGTGAGTTGTGATCGGTGAAAAAAGAATTTTAGCCACTTCTTAATTGAGTTTTCATTGTCTTTATGTAAACTAAATTTTCAGATACAAATTATATCTAGTTCACTTGGTTTTCCTAAGAATGATAACATCCAGTAGGGTTGTAAAATGTAAATGGCATTTCAGTCTATCCCGGTCAAAACTTCAAATTTAAAAGGAGTTAATTTAAGGGCATGGGAGGAGTACCCAGTCCTTGGGCTGATCCAGTCATAGACGGGCAATCAAAGACTGTCGGTAGGCTCTAGATCCAGCGTAAGTTGGGCCGGAACAAAGGTGGATTAGTGGGATGCCCGTAGATGTCCAATACCGCCATGAAGGCATGCGTATGTGTGTATTCATGGTAGTCGTTTGTTGGTTCGATACCGCTATGCTTTAAAAAAAAAACTAGATTTTCACATTAAATAAAAAAAGAAAAAAAAAATCACCACAAATTTACAAAAGAATCCATATTTTCAATTAAAAAAAAAACTTCCTTTTTTAATATGGGAATAAGCCTTACTTATTATGAATTTATATAAACTTCAACTAAAATAAAACTTGGGTTTCAAAAATAACTAAAACTTTGCTAAGAGACATAGTCTATTTTAGTCAATTTCCATATTTCCGCAACATTAAACTAAACATTGTTTTAATTGATTTTCTGTTAAGTCATATATGAATAAAGTTATTTTTGTGGATTAAGAATGTTCCTATTTAAATATTTTTTTTATTAATAGAAGGAACTTGTTTTTCAATTAAGATAAATAAGTTTGAAAAAGACTTAGCCTGCAACATAATGTTACGTCCTTGAAACCTACCGAATAAGCCATTTTATATATAATTAAGTCACTACTAAGTAATCATATATAGCTAAGTAAATAAGCCATAAGCTTAGTTAATCTCGTTGAGCCATGAAACAAGATTAATAAATTACTAAAAATACATCCTTTTACCACCTGCCTGACTTCCCATTCAAATTACCAAAAGTACCCTTAAAGACCAAAACAACTTGAATTTACAAATGCAAACCAACATTAAAAAGCAGTAGACTTCTAATGCAAGATGCATAAACAAAAACCTAACAATTCAAGTGCATATAAACAAAACAAATCATGCACTTCTTAGTTTATAACACACAAATAGATATCATTAAATATGTTGTAAATCAAAAGCAATGCAAAAGCTAGAGAGAAAGATGGCCATACCTTAAAAATGTTGACCTCTATTCTTCTTGCTTGATTTCAAGCCCCTTCAGTTTTGTTCCTAATTCATCATCACCATCACCACCACCATTGTCGTAGTCGTCGTCGTCAAATGTTCGTCCTTCGGGGTCATTTTCGTCAAAAGGACCGAGGACACCGGGGGCATTCTTGAACATCTCTTTCAGATCATCGACGCCTTCATCAGATATAAAGTTACCGTTGATATTTAACAACTTAAACCCTGGCTTACCCACAACAGCCCGAGACAGAACCCGGGCCCCGGCCCGGGTAACGCCGTTAGCGCTCAGGTCAACTTCGGTCAGCCGTGGAAACTCCCCCTCGAGGGCCGAACCGATCACGATAACACCCTCGTCCCCGAGCTCGTTCTCGGAGAGATTTATCTTGGTTAACGTTTCCCGTTCAGCCATTAAAAGACTTGCCAAAACCGGAGCCGATTCAGACGTGATCTCATTTCCTGCCATATCGATAACCTCGAGAAACCGAGCTGAATCTTTGAGTGCATTTGCGAGTGCTAAAGCCCCCTCGTTGCCCAAATTCAAGTAGCTAAGATAAATCTCGGTGAGATCGGTGAAAACGGATACCGACTTGCTTAACGCGATTCCCGCTTCAACCCCGAAAACATTGTCCCGAAGATCGAGTTTTTTCAAACGGGTGCATGTGGCGAGGGCCTCGGCAAGGGCGACGCCCCCGGTGGACCCGACCCGGGTGGACGAGCACCGGAAATCCTCAAGCAACGGCGAGTTTCGCAAGAGTCGAGAAATGGCGACCGCCCCTTCGTCACCAGTCATGTTGTTGTGAAAATGGAGGATCTTGAGGTTCTTCGTGGACGGAATCAGCTCGCAAACCGCCTTTGCGGCTTCTTCCGAGATGCCATCGTTCATTAGATACAGCTCCTCGAGGTTGCTTTGCGAACTTAAAAGCTTCTCGAACGCCCGTATCCCCTTTTCGCCCAACGCATTGTCTGAAAGATTCAGACACCGGAGATCAGAACCTTCGAGAGCTGACGAAATCAGACTCATAACCTCAAGCGCTTCGTTTTCCGGCCTCCCGGCAACAATATCCGATAAATCAACTTCCGTTAATTGGGTTTTTAGTGAGGCCAAAATCGGTACAGCCACACGGGCTGAATCCAACCCAAAGCTTCTGTTACTAAACCGTATCTTTTTATATCCGATTCCACGCTGCTGAAGCGGTTTCAGCAGTTCTTCGGCTTCCTCTGCTGTAAGAAAGCCTCGTTCGCCTACGGAAATGTCAAAAAAAGTTTCGTTAACGGTTTCGTAAACGGGTACGGATTCTTGTCGATCTTTTACGGTGGGGCCTCGTTTCACGGCTTCGATCATAAGGGCGCTGGATTCTTTAGCATAAAGCTGGACGGCGGAACTTCCGTCATCGTCCGGCTCCTGTTCGAAGCGGCGGTTCGCGATGGCAAAGGCGGCGGACTCGATTCGCTTAGCGTCTTCCTCGGCTTCTTCCTTGGTTAAAAGACCGTATTTTCGAGATAAGATCGATGGAGTGGTGAGGTTGTTTACTATGCGATCGATAAGCACTTGCCGGGTGCTTTGGCTGGGAGGCCAGAGCTTAATCGAGAGATTGGGATGCTGCTGTGCAGTAGGCTCCATATTGAGTAACCTGCAATGATGTATTTGGTATCTATTAAGCTTCAGGTATTAAATTAAACAATAAAAATGTAGAGTCTTTTAGCAAACTAAGCGCCTGTTTGTTAGAGGCTTAAATGAGTGGGACTTGTAGCTTATTCGGTCAGTTATATATTGACTGTTTGGCAGTGGCTTAATGATAAAGAAAGTGCCTTCTAGTTTTCCAAACCCTCCCTCTGGACTAAAAACATGTTTCTTCCATCTAGGAAAAACCCTCCCACACAAAAAATTCTAAATCTATACAGATTTATAATAACTTTATTTACATAGGACTTAACGAAAACTAACCAAATATCCATTAAAATGATAGATTGGAGCTAAGCAAACAAGAAAGTGAAGAAATATCATTAAATTAGTAAATTGCTCACATGATTAGTGCAACATTCACACCAAACAAGCACATGAACAAAATCATACAGACATTGTTTTAACAACTATTCTACCACCCCTTTAACAAATATATCAATTAGAAGAAATACAATAAAAACACCAAAGGGAGGACACAGGAAAGAAGAACAACTGAATCAAACATTCTATATGCCACAATTTCACACCCATGTTCTCTTCCTTGTGACTCTTCTCTCTTAAGAATCCATCCAGATAGACAAATATAACCCATCAACTTAGACCATCTTCAACCCATTACTAAAAACACAAAAATGACAACACTAAAACAAAACAAAAATTAGAGGTCAAAAAGATAACCCTATATTTAGAGGCCAATAAACTAGACTTCTAAAAATATAAATTATTATTATATTCAATTTCTATTTTTAAATAAATATTATTGATTAAAAGTTCAATGTAATAAGATGTATATTATTATTAAAATATTTAGCCTGAATAATGTATCTTGAATAATGTTCGGTCTAAATAATCTTATATTATATTATTGAAACTGAACATGCCACGTGAGGCGCTCGCCTTTACGTTTACAATGGGAATGAGTGTCCATTTAAAGTTTCCCCATAGCTTCACAACAATTCATAACAGAGCATTCCAAACACTCTGTCCCTTAATTCTTACTGTGTAAAACTACTACAAAATACTCTCGAAAACTACTTCAATCCCCCAAATTCAGCACACAAAGTACGCCTAAGCAACTTATTTTGACAAAATTCGCATTTCGCACAAACCGATCTAGTTTCTAACATCTGTAACCTTAGATTAGTATGAACTAATGTTCGAATTCACCGAATATAAAACAAAAAAAAGGCATCCTACGCTACAATCAATTTACAAACAACGCTAAGCAACTTATCAACTCACTAAATTCATCACAGGAAGTACACTAAGCAACTTATTGTAACAAAGTTCGCATTTCACACAAACCGATCTAGTTTCTAACATCAATAACACTAGATTCATATGAACTGATGCTCGAATTCATCGAATATAAAACAAAATAAGATATCTCCAACGTTACAATTGCATAAAACGAAATTCAATTTACGAACTACGCTAAGCAACTTATTTTAACAAAATTCACATTTCGCACAATCCGATCTAGTTTCTAACATCAGTAACCCTAGGTTCGTACGAACTGATGTTCGAATTCATCGAATATGAAACAAAATAAGAGGTTTCCGACGTTACAATAGCATAAAACGAAAACCAAAAGTAACGGCGGCAACTTACCGGTGGCGGAGATGACGGAGATACACCGATTTTGTCTTCCGATTAAACGGCGATTAGATTTTCCGGCGAGAAACTGTGAAATTAGGAGGAGGATTTGATGAAGGGTTTGAAAATGGAGGTTATGATGATGGATGATGGATGATGGTGATGAGTGGGGGGAGTAGTTAGTTATAGAGTGGGACCCACTCACACTTTAATCATTTCCCCCTCGTGTTTTTGAAATTTTGAAATAACGAGCGAAAAAACACATTGTTTATTTTCCCTCCCCAATTTCAAAAACTGCTTTTTTATTTATTTGTTTCTTTATTAACAAAAAAATTGCATATGTTAGTTTTTTCTTTTTGGTATTGTGATTTTGTAATTTTGTTTTTATTTTGTTATGTTTGAGACAAACTATAAAAGATACTGTGTGCTTTTATATACACTTGAATTCACGGGTTTAAAATGCGCATGATATATAATGTATCTAGTCTACTATAAATTAATATTTATCCACGTCTAAGCTTATAGTTCTAAAACTCTTCTGATAGATTTAGTAGATGGTCCCTTATAAGAAAACATTTGTTCCCTTCCTTAATTGGTTCTCAGTGATGAAAAGGGATGTTACGTTCGAACTTAATATAAACTATCAACAAAAGCATACTGAGCAATAAAGATGGCCAAATGGCGGGTCAAGTCAAGCTGTAATCGGGACTCGGAAAGGGTTGGGCCTAGACGGTGCTGCCTGAAACCGGGGTGGGTCGAGCCTTGGGGAAGATGTATGTACACGGTTTAGCTACACGTTCACCGGCCAAAACTCAACAGGGCTTTGTGATAACCGATTTTTTGATTTTTTTAGACGTATAATACTTAGGTGCTGTTTGTTTTTTAAGTGGTGCTGAAGACTGAATCTGTTTCCACTTCTGTTTATTAAGTGATGGTGCTGAAGACTGAATCTATTTCTGATAAGACTGTTTGTTTTTGTAAACTATCAAACATCTGAATCTGAATTTGATGATACTGTTTAAATAAAATCATTAGTTCATTGGTCATATAAAATGGTGCAATTCAACGATTCTAATATTACCCAAAAATTACCTACCTTAATAAGCTTAATCGCTTATGCTTAATGAGCAAAATTACCTAACTTAACGAGCTTTATAAACACCCAATTACCACAAAATACAAAAACTTGCAAAAACTTGCATCTAACAAGATGAAGTTATCCTTGATTTCTTAATATCCAAATACAATTATTACTCACCATCTAAATAAAGAAAAAGAATTTGCCTAACTTATCCAATTTCAATCAAACTTCTAAAGAACAGATGTATGTTGATCTGGAATCTCAAATTCAACTAATTCAATGACAGTAAAAGAAACTTGCATTTGTTCTTAAGGAATTGATGGCATATAAACTTGCTATTCACCTTTTTCTTCTTGATTTTTTTCAAATCATAAGAGAAAACCACATAACATTTCCAACCAAACCAATATGATACCCAGAAATAGGCAATATGATACCAATCAAACTTTTACAAGATTTGATAAATATTACAAGATTTGATACCCAGAAATAGGCAATATGATACCAATCAAACCCAACCAATATGATAAATATTAGAACATAGAAACCAATCAAACTTTTACAAGATTTGATACCCAGAAATCAAGATTCTAACTTAATTTATATTCTTGGAAGAAACCAAAAATTTACAGAGGAAAACACAGTTAAATTTAAACCCACTCTGAAACCTAATTCCCAAATCGATTAACCTTCAAAACTCCTAAAGACACATACATATTAGCAGCAATCTCCAGGCACATAACAATATGATTTCCAGACAACTTGCTTCGACAAATCTATTCCAAATGAGAGAGATAGAAAAAAAAAAAAAAAACAATCAGTTTAGTCTGATTTGTTGAGTTCGAACCAGAACAAGACATCAATAAATCAAGAAGTTTGTTGAAATCGATATGTTTGTGTCATTGTGTGTAGAAATCGAACAACAAATTGATTTTTGTTTGTTGAAATCGGTGAAGAAATCAATTTCTATTTTCTGAATCCAACAACAAAGAACTCAATTTCTATTTTTTGAAATCGAACAAGCAAATCGATTTCTATTTTTTGAAATCGAACAACAAATCGAATGAAGTAATCGAGCTGATGGAGAAGCTTGAAGGATTCGATGAAAGTCGTGAAGGATACCTGAATCTGAATCTCAAGAAGATGGCGAAGACAAGGATGGATGCGATAAAATTGAAAAAAAGAGAGGATGGAGGTGAATTTCCAGATCTGATTGGGATTCAGTCTTGATTTCACCCCTTTTTGAAAAAGTGGACGGTCAGTGATTTTAGCCACTTATTACTGAAAAAAAACAAACGCTCTGATTGGCAAAAACACTGACCGAATCAGTGGTTTTTGCCCATTCAGCTCTGATTAAGTGATTATAGCAAAAAACAAACAGCACCTAAAATTATTTTATAAGTGCAAATTCTAACCTACAATTATACTAAAAATACATTTCTTATAATTTTGATGCTATGATAGATGATACATCACCAGCGACAAATAGCTCAATAAGTTTAAAAATACAATGATTATAATTGTGTTTTGTAACTTGCTTTCTAACCCCTCAACTAACATATATATAGCCCTTGGAAACCCGTAAAAAAAACGGCCATTTAACGGTTAGTATGGAAAATTTTTGATTTTTTTCAAAAAATTGGCCAGGTTGGGCCCTTTGATCGGGCCTTGCTTTTAACCAGCCCTTTTCAATCACAATGCGGTCCTGAGCCGGTTTGGCAATATCTATAGTCTACAAGCACTGTGAACTTTAATGTGACTTAATTACAAAATATCTAAAACCAACACATGGTGAATCAAATCCAAAACCCATGACAATAATATCACAATCACAACTTTTCCAAATTGATACATACTTGCTATAGCAATTTACACATTTAAAATTTCAACATCTTCAACGTCTGAGAAAGTGTTTCTAAATATAAGTTTTAGAAAAATGTATTATGATTCAAGACTCAAGAGAAGAAAAAATGAATTGTAACATGAAGAGCACTATCTCATATGAGTTAAAAAGAGATTATATGTCGCCTTTTGAGTGCAAAAAATAGGTGTTACACAAACTTTTGATGTTGTTATTGGCTAAAAATATACCACAGTTTGGAAAATCCATATTTCAAACACCTTAGCCTAAGAATCGCATATTGGTTTGGTGCAAATAATTTGTAGCAACCATCGTCAGTTCCCTACAACATATCGTATGCATTAATCGGATAAACAAGCAATTTCTTATAATGCTTACAAACAATACAAAATTTTCAAAGTGAAATTGAGCATATCTGTAAAGCATTTCTAGCCATTCGAGAAGAGACACAATCAATTAATCAAATGAAAACATAAAATAACTCTAGTCAGAGTAAGAACACATTATTCACCAAATCAATTTGAAACAAGTTGACAAAAAAAGATAAAATCGTACATGTATACAACAAAATGAACTAAATGCAATAAATAACAGGAATCAGTACACATAAACGAATCAAATAAATACAAAACAAGATAAATAAAAAAATTCGTACCATAGTTTCTGGTTAGAAATCGTTAATGAAAATCCCATTGGATTTCTTTAAGATCAAAACTTCAACGTCAAAACCCAAACTCGAATTTCTTTTTTGATTACTAAACCCTAATGGTTTGTTTAATTAATTAGTCTATGGGTTTATGATAGGGACCTAATTTGCTAAAGTTTCGGAAGTTCAGGTTTGAAGGTTTCAAACACATTTTTATTTTACTCTTTTGTTAATTCTTGGACCCAAAGGTTTGCAATTATCTTGAAATTTATCCAGTTATCTATATTATATTTTAGAATATTTAAATAAATAAAAAATACTGTTTATACATAAAAAAAAATGCATATTGAAAAGATAAAGGGAAGAAGTCTAAATTTTAAAGAAATAATATTTTAATTATTTTCCATCAATCAAATGTATTTAACATAAAGATTTGTAAAAGAGAAAACCTAAATTAAAATTATTAGAAATTTTAATAATATATTTAATGTCGAGAATTGCTAAAATGGATTAGTTTTTGAAGTTGTATGTGAGTGTTTTCTAAAATTTGTCTTTTAGTAGTATTTTATAGAGGAAAAGAACTTTCAGATGAAATTTATTTTAACATAGGTATTAAAAATGTTCTTAGACTTACAACGTGTTCTCTAATATAGAGAGGAATAAAATAAAATTATCATTTATACTCTCGAAAATGATAGAAAGAAAATAAAAGATGGTAAAGAAAAATAAAATTATTATTTGTACTCTTGAAAATAAAATAAAAGATAGGGAAAAAAAACTGTTTTCATGTCCTTAAACCAAATAAAGGGAAAAAATGGCACTTTTACAAATATACCATTTAAAAATATATCTTTATAATAAAAGATTAGTTGGTTCTTGCATTTTTAATAGATAATTTTAATTTCTTTTATTTGTTAGAATTTAGAAGACTTTTCTGTTTATTTTCTTCTTTCTCCTTAAAAAAATTTCAACCACCAATATTGTTTCCTTCTAATAAAATGAGTTTTAAGGCTACCCGCAGCGGTGACCCGGGTTGGCAGCGGATATACCCACCGAGCCCGCCGGGTAAGAGCGGGTTGGGTGTGTGACTTTGGAGAGCCACCGGCTTTGGGGTTTGGCGAGTATGGAGAGCCATTGTCAAACGGCTCTTCCAACGGTCAAATTCTTTAATTTTTTTTTTCAAATCATTTATATATATATATATACACACACACCAATATACCAACTATACCACACTTTCATCTCAACTACATACATTTTCATCTCAATATACACCACACTTTCATCTCAATATACACCACTACTCTCTTCTACATACATCCACAATGGCACAACCCGATTATTGGAACGATTCATCATCCACGGATACCGACGAAGAGTGGGAACAAGATGCGCAAATGTTTGCGCATCTTGTCCAACAAGCAAACGCATCATCATCGATTCCTCGTTCGAAGGCCCCTAACATAGACAGGGGTCGGGTAGAAGGTAACGCAAGGCTAATCGCGGACTACTTTTCCGATAACCCGACGTACCCGGAGGAGATGTTCAAGCGACGTTTTAGGATGTCGAGAAATCTATTCACACGAATAGTGTATGATTTGTACACACGGTACCCATATTTCCAACAACAGTACGACGCTACGGGGTTGCCGGGTTTTTCTCCATACCAAAAGTGTACGGCGGCAATTCGGCAACTGGCGTACGGAATAACCGGTGACGCATTTGATGACTACGTCCGCATGGGAGAGTCAACGTCACGCCAGTGTCTAAATGTTGGTCCCAAAGAGGTGACCTTCAAGTAAGGATAGTGTTTGGGATTATAGAAGGGGGGTTGAATATAATCACACAAGTTTTCACTTTTAAATTCTTGTTGTATAAACAATATGAATTTACAGATTGTTGCGGAAATAGAAAAGACAAAAAGTCTAAACTAAACAATCTAAGTTCTTTCACTATGCACTAGAGTGAGGAGATGTAAGAAAGAAGATAGAGGGAATAAAGAAAGAAAGGATTCGGGTAGATTTAGGATGAAGAAGAAGTATGGAGAACATCTCTTCAAGTCCTATTTATACCCAATGCATTAAATGCATGTAGACTCACTTTTGTGTACGTGTCACAATGTAAGTGGTCCTTTGTACTATTTACTATAAACAAATACTCTTTGCATGGTGTGCAAAAGAGGAAGTGTGTAAACAGTTGCCTTGAGGTCTGATAAGTACGGAGGGAACAGTAAAGAGACTGTCCTTATGTACTTTTGTGTCAGTAAAGGCGGATAATCCTTTTGTGCATTAGACTAAGACATTACACTAATCCTTCAGGATCAGGATACTAATCAGTGACTAGAGTGTAACACCCCAAAAATTGGAGTAAACAAAAACCTTCATTTACGAAAGGTGTTAGTACAAAATACGCCAAAGCGTGAGCTCTTCCCAAAAATGGGGTAATAAGTAATGTACAATTACAATATTGTAATCTAAATGTAGCGATATAATAATCAACAAGTCTATTCCTAATAAGGAAAAGACTACGAAAGGTTATCATCCTCTACTATCAACTTGCGGTCTAGATGACCGGTCTCTTCTCACATCCCCCAAAGCTCACTCTCAAATTCCGGCACCTACTTGGGAACGGCGTCCCTTGTACCTGAGAGACACATCGACACCACACAAGTGTTAGGCTAAAGGAGCCTAGTGAGTTGTACAAATAATATCATGCGCGTAGAGCATATAAAGACATGCGAGATATACAAGATTATACTAACAATATGATTAGCATGTTAAACCGGTTTATTATTATCTTCGGAAACAATGGGAGCGACCCATTTCCACCAACCAATGCCCCGACATTATCTAATTCCAAACACCTCGATGCCCCGGATTTAGCATGGCGACATCATCAGAGGCCCGCGCACTTCGGAGCCACCCGAAGGCCGGCGACATAGGTACAAACCCGCGACTGTTTGGTGTGGACACATTGCGTTGGTTCGTCCAGGTTATTATTATTTAGGATCGTGAGACGGAATTTAGCATCGCGTCACGTCCATATCATTTCCACACAAGACCTAGATACTGAATTTAGCATAGCATCTAGTCCATATTATTCACATACAAAACCTCGACACTGAATTTAGCATAGCATCATTACAGAGGTATGTATCGAGGGTCTCAAGCCCTTTACATCGTTTAGCGTAAGCCACATTTCGGATATCAATCCCCTTATTATATAACCCATATCATTTCTCATCTTATGTATCTCACATAAATACATTTATCATACACCCATAGGGTTAGCACATAACGAAGTAGCATACGTTGATCTATCTCATATAAGGGAATAATATCATTCATGTCATTTATACAAGCATAACACATCATACATATCATGAATACTCTTAACTTTGAAACTTGAGGATTTCACTTTAGCATCACATTTATTCGCAAACCAAGTAAAATATGTAAAATCACGAGATGATGTGCTCTCAGTTTTAACAAAATGGTTTTAACAACTCACCTTAGGGTTTACACCCAAAACCCCAAATCTTCCGATTTAGGTCAATACGAGAGCAACCTAAAATCAAGTAAATCGAACCTTAGGTTAGTTTCATAACTCTTATCGCATAGATTATCCAACCTCAAATGGTTTAGATGAAGCTTACCTAGCCACATCTTGAACAAACCCTAGGTGAAGAACACTTTGCAACAATGGTAGTTGAGGTTGTGAAAAGGTGGGAAGATGAAGCCATGAAGCCTCCACCCTTGAAACTAGTAGATCTAGCCTCCAACACTTATCAAAACATGAATTCCACCTAAAACAATACTAGATCTAAGCCAAATATGGGAGAAAAGGTTTGGAGATGAAAAACCCCCAAATCGAAGCTTAAACTCGAAGGAGATGAAGAGATTACTTACACCAACGTTTTATAACTCCCAAATGCTTGAAATCCATTGATGTAGTCTTGAAGAGCTCGAAAAACCGAGAAGATAGCAAAAAGAATTGGGAGAAACGGAGTCCGGATGAGAAAGATATGCCCAAATGAAGAAGGAGGGGTTTTTAACCCGATTCGGACTGCCAGACACCTAGCGGTCGCTAGGTGTCTTAGCTAGCGATCGCTAGCCTTAGAAAGACAAACAGAAAGTTGATTTTGATCGCTAGCGATCGCTAGGGTGAGGCCTAGCGGTCGCTAGCACCTGTGCACTCTTATTTCGGCCATAACTTCTTCGTTATAGCTCCGATTTCGATTCCGGAAGAACCGTTGGATTCGTATTTCAATTTCCCATCCAACAAGACTATGAAATATAAGTTTTGATCAAAAGTCCTATTTTTCATATTTTCTTAAAAGTTCTAAAGCCCGAAAATTACGGGTGTTACATAGAGTCCTGAAACTGGTGCTGTTCAGGGTCACTTGTATCCTGATGATTCTTCAGGATGTCATACGATATTGAGCAGCATGCTATCACTGAGTTCCGTCTTCAGATCACGAGCATGTTGTTCCTGTCATCAGCTAAGTCTTCGACGTTGCTGATGGTTCTTTGAGTATGATCTTGATGTCTTCAGGAGGTCTTCACTTCAGTGGATAGGATCAGTAGACTACAGAACAAACTCGTTCGTCTCCTGATCCTGATCCTGATTACTATAAAAAATAAGTTACAGCATAAGTAACATGGAATAACACTGAACAGACTCAGTGATAATTCCTCAAGCTATAACAGAAGTAAAAACCTATTCACTAAGTAAAGATTCAAGATCATTATCATTTCATCAGGTCTTAGGAGAGCTGGATCAACAATCTCCCCCTAAATGATAATGATAAGACAATAGAGAAATTGTCTAAGTCTAGAAAAAAAAAATTCTAAGTCTAGATAAAACAGTAGGAAATAGAACTCATAAAGGTACATGTCCCATTTACTGTTTTGAGGGATCTTTTTCAGTACTATGATGAAATAAAGTACAATGCACTGAATTGCATTTTCATTAATCTCAATCATGTTACAAGAGTAAAGAAAATACAAGAGTACATAATTGAAGTACTGAAAGCAAAATTACAAAAATATTCTAACTATCAGAGTCTTCGCTAAATTCTTCAGTCTTGACTACGATTGGAACAGGAGTATTGCTGAAGGCGAGTCTATGATCGAGTATAGCTCTGACAGTGCGAATAATCTCTTTATTATCTTGGTTTTTCTTGTCTCTTTGAGCAGTGAAGAGAACAGAAACCAAGTGTTCATATGGTGCTTTGTGTAGCTCGCTGAAACGCTGAAAGCGTAGAATCTTGGAGTTGTCACTTACACAAATACCATGAACAGGTTCTCTGATGACTTGTCCTTCAGAGAGAGAGACTCCTGAAGGGAGTGAAAGATCAAGCATCGAGAGGTCCAGTGGCTTGACAACCATCCTGGGCATGCAAGGAGTTGGTCTCCTTGTTGAAGCACCGGCTGATCTTCGAACAGGTGGCTGAGGTAGTGCTGGAGAAGGCTGGAGAAGGTCATCAGGAATTTCGGTTGTTCTTCTGATGCGTGCAATAAGTCCATTAATGACTTCTTCTACTTCAGCCCGATAGTTTCTGTTGGCTTTTGGAAGTAGGCTTCTGATTTCATTCCACTCTGACAAGTTGTATCTTTCCAACTTGTCAAGAGTGTATTGCACATCCTTGACTCCTGAGCGTTTGACGGTGATCCACGTTTTTGCTCTTTTGCCGCGAGTTCGGCTGAGATGGATTCCAGAGATAGCAGCACCATGTTTTCTGAGGTGTAGGCGGTCTCGGCACCAGTCAAGCTCTGTGTTTACTTCTTCAGACTGAGCTTCAGCGTTTCTGTTGAAGACCTTCAGCGCGGCCTTCTGTGCTAGAACAGGATCAGCACTTATTTCTGCATCTTCTTCAACAAAATCTGATGCAAGCCTTCGAGCGGCTTGAGCAGAGAGGAAGGCTTCCTTCTGCTTCTTATTGTGCTCCTCCTGAGCCTGTACAGCATTGATGTACTCTTCTTGCGATAGATAGGCGAACTCGGAGTCCCAAGAGGTACGAAGATGAATTTTTACTCTTGTACTCTCGAGTCGCTCTATCACGGCGTCTAAACGCCCATCCCTGTTGACAATAGCAGAGTTGTCAGGGTAATTCTCACCTTCAGATCTAGGAGAGTTAGAGGGAGGAGATCTGGGAGAAGAAGCAGGGGTAGAGAAGTCATCAGAGATGAATTCATCATCTGATGATAGGCAAATGGTTTCAGGAGGGGCTCTTATTTCAGGGGTTCTGGAAGAGGATGCTTCAGGGTTAAAGCGGGTTGGTTTAGAGGGAATGGATTCAGGGTTTAGAGGAGTTACTCTGAAAGTCATTCTGCTTAATTCGACTCTTATCTGTTCTGATGGACTATTCTCCATGAGGCGAATAATCTCACCAGTGACAGAACCAAAGTTCACATCCTGAAAGTCAGAGTTGTCTTGGTTTTCAGGTTCAGAGGTTTGTTTAGGAGAAGAATGAGGTGTTGGTTCAGGGGTAGGTAGTTTGGGTGGTTGGTAGACAACCATTTGTAGGTTGTTTATTGGAGAGTCTTTAGAGGAGGTGTCAAGGGTGATGGTTTCAGGTGAAGGTTTAGATTTAAGGAGAGTAGAGATTGGTTGGTTATCAAAGGATGAGGGAGAGGATGGTAATAGTAACGTACCAGGTGCGCCGGGGTTCTTCCCCTGAGAGTGTGCAGGCCCTGGAGTGGGCGTTGAGGTTGGAACCTTCTCGACGAAGAAATCGTCGTCTTCATCATCATCATCTTCATCATCATCATCCTCGTTCGTTCCCCCCTGTTCGTTGGTTCTCCAGTTGGTGGAGGGGGAATAAACGGAATGGTCTCTCGGCTGTCTCTCCCCCTCAACAGGTGCCTGTTGTAAGGCAGCTGTTGAAACACTCCGCTGGAGGAGAGAGGCCATGTTGGCGTTCAGCTTCCTGTTGATGAAGGAAGATGAGAGTAGAGACTGGAGAAGTTCCCTGTCGGCCGTGGTGAACGATGGCGGCGGAGGAGGAGCAGTGGTCAGCGAGTTCACTGCAGTGGCAAGTTCAGCCACTTTCTCCTGGAGGGCTCGAAGGCCAGTCTCCTGCGCATCCAACCTCTACACCACGATTTGTTGGAAGTTGGTGGTGGAGGTGGAGTTGTTGTTGACCGCTGTGGAGAGAGCGGGTAACGCCGTGGCCTTCAGGTCATCGACAGACGCCTGAAGGGAGGAAGAGGAGGTAGCCACCTGAGAGACCTTGTCATGGATGGCATCCAGACAAGGTATGGTGATGGTGACACCAGTAGGAGCAGGGGCGGCAGTGGCGGCGGCAGCAGTGGCAGAGGCTGCAGCGGCTTCGGCGGCAGAGGCAGCGGCCTTGGCTGCTGCAAGCTCAAGTTCCAAGGCCTGAAGCTGGGCCTTGTGAGCGTCTTCCTGTTGCTGGAGCGCCGTGCGGACCTCCTGCAGTTGCCTTTCAGCGGATTGCCGTCGTAGCTCAGTTGCACTCAGCTGACGGTCGGCATCCGTGAAGATGAAGTCGTTGAAGGGGTCATCCTGATGGAGTTGGGACGGCCCTTCAACTGCTGCTCCTAAAGAACCTGTAAGCAGAGTAGCTAAGTGAGTACTAGAAGACTCATTAGCTTTCATAGAAGAAGAAACGGTAATATTATGCTTAAAAGTATTACCTGAGGCTAGGAGGGTATCAGAACGATTACCCTCCACGTTCTCTGAGTATTCGAGATGAACAACCTCAGGTTCTTGTCGGACAGGAGCAGAGATAGAAGTATCTGCAGGTGAAGAAGTTTTAGATAAAGGAGATGGTTTATTAAACATTTGAGGCAGGGTAATGTAGTATTTCTTACCCGCTGGTGCCTTCTTTTTCTTTGACGCCTTGGATTTGGCGCGTTTGGGCTGAGGTGGAGGAGAGGAGCCAGAGGGAGGAGGGCGCTTCAGAGGCGCCGAAGATGTTGCAGCTGGGGAAGTCAGTATTGGGTTAGCTACTGACATAGCATGCAGAGAAGAAGAAGAAGGTGGTTTAGAAGAGAAGAGAGAAAACATACCTTGAGCAGGGGCAGAGGTAGGTTGTTCCTCTGCGTCTGGTTGTGCGTCAGGGACAACCAGGACTGCAGACAGAGGAACATCGTCTGATTTGGCAGACAGCTGCTCCAGAAACTTCACGCCTAGGGCGTAGTTGTTGAAGTTTCCCTCTGTTGGGTAATTGTCACCCATGTGCAGTGCCAGAACTGCAGTGAAGAACCGGGTGTAGGGGACGTTCACCACCCTGGTGCGGTTCTCGATCTTCTTGATCATGTCGTCCCAGATACAGCGGACATAGTCAAACTTGCGATTTTTGATCGCAGAGTAGACCATGTTCTGTATGACGGTGGGGAATTGTTCTGTGCTCCCCGTCTTCCCTGTCAGACTGAGACCAAACGTGTTCCATATGTAATAGAACGTCGCGTTTAGCCCCGTCTTGTGGACAGTGGCAGCAGTCTTCACCAGTGGATGGCCTTCCTTTACAGGCCATTTGTAGCCGATGTCATCAAGGAACGCGATGACTTCGTCGGAGGAAGGAGCAGGAGGAAACGTCTGCTTCTTGGGAAAGTTGAGGACGTTCCTTAGAGTCCCTATGCCGAATGAGATGATGTCGTCCTTGATTTGGAACTTGATCACCTCATGCATCTTGCCCCTCGAGTTCCTCTCCTGGGCAGTGGTAGCAGTGGACCACAGCTGCAGGAGCAGGGGCTTGTTGGGCGCTGGGTTGATAGTGAACGCCGTCTTCAGGGGACACGATAAAAGGAAGTCCCTGGCAGGCTTCAGAAAGGCCTTGTTTGCAGGGAGGTCAAATTGCCCAATCAAGTTGTTGGGTTTGAACTGCAGGTCATGCTGGGGAATGATTATGGGAAGGTTTCCAGTTGCAGTCATCAGCGTCGTGGCCTCAGAGGAGAGTTGGGCGTCCAAGGAAGTAGATGTAGTAGCAGCCATTCTGTTAACACATAAAAACAACATATGTGGATGATTAAGAATCCAAAATATTCATTTTTCTTCACTTTTCAATGAACACAGAATATGTTCATAAAAGTGGTGAAATCCTTTATACTTGGAATGGATTAGATACCAAAATACACAAAAGGAATGTGTTTTGGTATTAAAAAGAAACTTTTATTTTGATGAATAGATATCAAAATAAGAGTTTATGATTGTTCTTAAAAGAAATAAGAACACCATATAAACTGTTTTAACAAAAATCTTAGAAGATTTTGGAAAAGCTAAGATCAAACGGAGTGATCTTAGGGTTTTTTGGAAAAACGATTAACAAAATAAGCTGTTTAGGTGAAGAATGCCAACTTAAAATGTAGAAAGAACAAGAGTAAAGAAACACTTACGATGATCTTGTTAAAGAAAAGTGGTGAGTGTTCTTGGTGTTCTTGAGAGAAAAAGAATTCTTGCTTTTTCTTGCTTGATTTCTTAGAGAGAATTATGTGAGCGTAAAGAGTGTAAAGGATTACGAATGAGGTTTTTATACCTCGTGGTAGGAGAGAGAAAATGGATGAGAGAGAAACGGGCGGCTAAATTCAAACGTAATGATGAATAAAGGAAGTTCTACGCGCGTTCACGCGCCTGACACACGTCGTGGGGAACAGGAAACGTCCCATTACGTGTCAGTGCAGATGAAAAGTTTGTTTTATTTGAAAAGATAAAAACCGCCTTTTCAGGGGATAATTCCATTTTGATGAAAGATTTGTTTTCTTGGAATTGGAGTACTTATCAGATAAGCACTGTTTTGGGAAAAATCCTCTTATCACATTTAATGCGATAAGGTTTCAGGAGCAGAGGTACTTACCTGAGAATCATCAGTATTCGGATGTTGAACAAAGATTTTGTAAGTACTGAATAGAGTCATCCTCTGATGAGAGTTAGTTCAGGAGTTGTTAAAGAAAGAGTCCTGAGAATAGTTATTCTATTGGGTTTAACAACTGTTTGTCCTGATAAACTTCAATCATCAGGATTTAACATCCCAAGTTCACTGATGAGCATATTAAAACGCGTTACATCCAGTGGTTTGGTAAAGAGGTCAGCAAGCTGATATTCAGTAGGGACAAAATGGAGTTCAATATCACCATTCATCACATGATCCCTGATGAAGTGATATCTCACTTCAATGTGCTTTGTCTTGGAGTGTAAGACAGGATTGTTGGCGATGGCTATCGCTGAAGTATTGTCACAGTAGATAGGAATTTTAGAAAGTTGTATGTCATAGTCCTGAAGTTGATTTCTCAGCCACAGGACTTGAGCACAACAGATTCCTGCTGCAACATATTCACCCTCAGCAGTTGATGTGGACACAGAGTTCTGTTTCTTGCTAGTCCAACTCACCAACTTGCCACCAAGTAGGTGACACCCACCAGTGGTGCTTTTCCTGTCAATCTTATATCCTGCAAAGTCACTATCAGAATAAGCTGTTAGATCGAACCCTGAGTCCTTGGAGTACCAAAGACCCAGATTAGGAGTTCCCTTCAGATATCTGAAGATCCGCTTTACAGCGGTCAGATGGGATTCTTTGGGTTCAGCCTGATAACGAGCACATAGACATGTAGAATACATGATATCAGGGCGACTAGCTGTGAGATACAGCAGAGAGCCGATCATTCCTCTGTAGAGAGTCACGTCAACAGGTTTCCCTTTGGAATCCTTGTCAAGTGACAGAGGAGGAGCCATTGGAGTCTTCATTGGTGTACAGGATGTGAGATCAAATTTCTTCAGCATCTCATGTACATATTTACCTTGATTGATAAAGATTCCCTTTTCAGATTGCTTGATCTGAAGTCCTAAAAAGAATGTTAGTTCACCCATCATAGACATTTTATATTCAGATTTCATGAGCAACTCAAACTTTTCGCAGAGTTTGGGATTTGTGGATCCAAAGATAATGTCATCGACATATATCTGGACAAGAAGGATATGCTTAGGATATTTCTTTAGAAATAAAGTGCTATCAATCTTTCCACGAACAAAGCCTTTAGAGAGAAGAAAGGTTGAGAGGGTATCATACCAAGCACGAGGAGCCTGTTTTAACCCATAGAGAGCCTTGTTTAACTTGTAGACGTGATCAGGGAACTTAGGATCTACAAAGCCAGGAGGCTGAGCCACATAGACTTCTTCATTAAGTTTTCCATTCAAAAAGGCATTTTTAATGTCCATCTGATAAACCTTGAAGTTCATATGTGCTGCAAAGGCTAGGAAAAGTCGAATTGCTTCGAGCCTAGCCACAGGTGCAAAGGTTTCATCGTAATCAATGCCCTCTTCCTGCCTGTATCCCTGAGCCACAAGGCGAGCCTTGTTTCGAATAATCGTACCAATCTCATCAAGTTTATTTCGAAAAATCCAATTGGAACCAATGATAGTACGTTTTCGAGGCCTAGGGACGAGAAGCCAGACATTGTTTCTGATGAACTCTGCAAGCTCTTCCTGCATGGCTGAGACCCAGGCAGGATCACGCAAAGCATCATCTATTTCTTTAGGTTCATTTTCAGAGATAAAATTAACATAAAGACAGACGTTACCAGATTGGCGTCGAGTTTTAATGCCAGAGGAGGGATTACCAAGAACTTGATCAATGGGATGATCCTTGGTCCATCGTAGAGCAGGTGGCTGATACACCTGTCCTGAAGTGGAAGCTTCATTTGCTGATGGATCAGGGAGAAGATTAGTGGGAGTAGGCTCACTAACAGTGGTTTGAGAAAAGTCTTCACTGTTAGTGGGTTGATCAGGTTCAGATGGTGTGATTTGGGTAATTGGAGTGGCATTTATCAGAGGTGGAGTAGTTATTTCAGAGGGTGGAATGGGAGGATCTTCTTCAAAACCATCAGGAAGGTCTTGAGGAGATGAATCAGCAATGGGAGGTTCAGGGACTTGAAAGAAAGAGTCAGCCCACTGATTTATTTCAGAATTTTCATGAGGGTGAGGGAAAGTAGGACCCGATTCATCAAACTTGACATGAATCGTTTCCTCTATGGCTTGTCTTCATTTGTTGAACACACGGTAGGTTTTAGAGATAGAGGAGTATCCAAGGAAGATTCCATCATCAGACTTGGAATCGAACTTTCCAAGGTTATCTTTGTTGTTCAGGATGTAGCAGACACAACCAAAGATATGGAGATGTTCGATAGAGGGTTTCCTGTTACGAAAGAGTTCGTAAGGGGTTCTTCTGAAGCGCTTTACTATCAGGCATCGATTCTGGGTATAGCAAGCTGTGTTAACAGCTTCTGCCCAGAATTGAGTGGCAAGGTTGGCTTCACTCAACATTGATCGAGCAGCTTCAATCAAGGTTCTGTTTCGTCTTTCAGCAACACCATTTTGCTGAGGAGTTCTCACAGATGAGAAGTTCTGAGAGATACCTTTCTGATCGAAGAAGGTTTCCAGGGTACTGTTTTTGAATTCAGTTCCATGGTCACTCCTGATTGATCGAACAGTAAGGTTGTTGAGTCTTTCCATCTTCCTGACGAACATAATGATTTCTTCAGGAGCATCACTCTTGGATCGAAGAAAGAACACCCAAGTATATCTGGAATATTCATCAACGATTACCAGAGTATATTTCTTTCCAGCAATGGATTGGACATTGACGGGTCCAAAAAGATCCATGTGGAGAAGTTGTAGAGGAGAGATGATGGAGGAAATCTGCTTGGACTTGAAACTAGCCCTGGTCTGTTTTCCTTTCTCACATGTTGAACAAAGAGACACCTTTGTATAGCGAAAGTCAGGAAGACCAATGACAAGATTGTTGATGCAGAGTTGATTCAGCGTCTTGAAGTTGAGATGAGAAAGACGCTTGTGCCAAAGCCAATTTGTATCAGAGGAAGCACGAGATACAAAGCAGAAGTTGTCAGTGGAAGTATTCATGTTGATGATGTAGATATCAGCATGTCTCACTCCAGTGAGAATAACTTCCTTTCTTCTGTTTTTGACTTTGCACTTCTTCTTTGAGAAGGAGACTTTGTGATTCTTATCACACAGTTGACTGATGCTCAGAAGATTATGCATCAGGCCTTCAACATAAGCAACTCTCTTGAAAGTAGTTACTCCGTTGGTCAGTGTGCCATACCCTCGGGTTTGGCCTTTACCGTTTCCACCAAAGGTCACAGCAGGACCTCTTTCTTCACGGTAGTTAGAGAGGACAGATTTTGAACCAGTCATATGTCGAGAGCATCCACTGTCCAGGTACCAGATGTCCTTATCCTGTAAAATTTAGAGTTTAAGTTTTTCTTGGTACCCATAGAACTATGGATCCAGAAGTATCAGTAGGACTGGTGGAGTCAGTGGCAGCCTTGACTGATTTATCAGTTCTTGAGGCTGGAGTCTTGACTGAGGAGACAGTCTTGACAACCTTCTTCTCTTTGACTGAATTGTCAGTCTTAGGATTTTTCTTTACCTTAGCTGATTTTTCAGTTTTGGTAGCATCAGGACACTTACTCGCAATATGGTCGTTTAATCCACAGTGATAACATTTGCGATATTGAAAGCGTTTAGTGTGGTCCAGAAAGTCTTTAAACTTTAAGTGAGCAGGACCAGCACCAAGTATGCCTTTAGCATTGGACATTGGAGGAATTGGTTTCTTCTCCTGAGTCTTTTGCTTCAGGTCAATCTTCAGTCTGGGAGCAGGATTTTGAGAGAAAGATTTTGATCCTGAGACTGAAGGACCACCACCCAGAACTTTGTTCTTGGGTTTAGGACTCTTGGTCTTTGAAGGTGTTACAGTGTTAGATTTTTCTTTGACTGTGTTCTTTTTGCTCTTAGGAGCACCTTCAGAGTGTGTGTTAGAAGAAGAAGGAATGTTTTCAGGAGCATTAGGATCAGGGATAGAAGAAACAAATTTTCCAAATTTGAGCATGGAATTATCAGATTTAGTTCCTCCATGAGTGTATCCAAGACCCCTTTTGTTTTTAACATTTCTTTCTGAGGCTAATATTTCATCAACCTTTTCAGAGGCGTCACTCCATCCTTTGATGGTGACTTTTTCAGCGTTTAACTCAGCCAGGGCTCTTTCTTTGGCAGCAAGAGCCATTTCTCTTTCAATACAGAGAGTTTTGTTTACAGTGACCTGGTCTTTATAGTTTTCTTCCAGAATGGTAAGTTGTTTTATTTTTTTCTTGACATTCTTTGAGTTGACCACGAAGGTCAATATTCATTTTTTCAGCAGAGGTTTTACCATTCAGGGCTTTGTAAAGATCAAGAGTGACCAGGTCCAGCTGAGTTAAGCTTTCAAGAGGGACGAGAGGAATAGGTACCTGACTGGAAGAATCAGTCGCAGAGGTGGAAGCTTCAGGAGTTGTGGAAGAAGAAGCTTCAGGAGCCTGAGTAGGAGTCTCTTCAGGGACCTCTTCTATCTTAGCCATGAGAGCTAAGGTAGGTTCCTCAATAATGGCCATTAGTGCCACTTGAGTGTCTTCCTCATCAGATGAGTCATCAGAGGAGACATCATCCCAGTCGCAGTCTTCTGCGATAAGACCTTTACCCTTGCGCTGAATTTTCATCTTTTTATACTTTTCTTTCAGGCGCTGGTATTTGGGGTTCTTAGAAGAAGATTTGGCAGAGGAGGGAGCAAACTGACTTTTCCTGTACCTGCAATCATTAGCAAAGTGTCCTTTGCCCTGACATTTGTAGCAGATAGCAGTAGCCTTATCAATAGGGTCTGATTTAGGCTTGTCAGTAATAGTGAGATGTTTCTTTTTATGGAAGTTTCCCTTTTTGGCAAACTTCTTGAAGGATCTGGTTAACAAAGCAAGAGATTCATTGAATTCAGGATCTTCTGACATGTCAGAGTCAGAAGATTCTAATTCAGTAATAGTTACTGAAGAAGGAATGGCGACAGTAGGAACTGAGTCAGAGACCAATGCAACAGAGTTACTTTTGGTATCTTTAGAATCTCTTATGAGATTCTTTTTCAGTTTCTTCTGTTGTTCACGGTTGAGAAGAATACCGTACAACTCACTTAGTGTGAGTGTCTTTATGTCCTTTGACATAGTTAAGCAGGAGGTGTAGATTTCCCAATGTTCAGGAAGAGCTTCCATGAACTTGGTAACCACCTCAGAATTAGAGTAGGTAGTACCGATGGTCTTCAGATCAATCAGAAGACAGTTGAATCTCTGATGTAGCTGGGAGAGAGTTTCATCCTTTTGATGAATAAAGCTTTCATACTGTCGAACCAAGAAAATCTTTCTTGATTCCATGAGAACAGTAGTACCTTCATATTGAACACAGAGAGTGTCCCATATTTCTTTAGCAGATCGAAGGTGGCAGACAGAATGGAATACATCGTCAGGGAGTGACATGGCGATGAGAGACCTAGCCTTGGTGTCAATGTTGACCAGGCGTCTGTCTTCATCATTCCAGTCCGTCACAGGCTTTACCAGTTGCCTTTCAGGTACAGCTGGTTGGCCAGCGGCAGCAAGAATGGGGTGGACGGTTTGTGTAGGCACATGTGGTCCATTTTCCAGAAAGTATGGAATCTGGGGATCAGAACCAGAGAGAAAGAGTTCCATCCTGGTTTTCCAAAGAGAGAAGTTATCTTTGTTGAACCTAGGAGGTTTTCCAGCAGAGCCGGTATCAAAGTAGTTATCCTTAGCTTGAAGAGCCATGGATTAGAAGAGAGGATCACAAGATTTTTCTAAGAAGAAAATGAGAGCTTGTATCTGCTCTGATACCACTTGTTGGTCCCAAAGAGGTGACCTTCAAGTAAGGATAGTGTTTGGGATTATAGAAGGGGGGGGGTTGAATATAATCACACAAGTTTTCACTTTTAAATTCTTGTTGTATAAACAATATGAATTTACAGATTGTTGCGGAAATAGAAAAGACAAAAAGTCTAAACTAAACAATCTAAGTTCTTTCACTATGCACTAGAGTGAGGAGATGTAAGAAAGAAGATAGAGGGAATAAAGAAAGAAAGGATTCGGGTAGATTTAGGATGAAGAAGAAGTATGGAGAACATCTCTTCAAGTCCTATTTATACCCAATGCATTAAATGCATGTAGACTCACTTTTGTGTACGTGTCACAATGTAAGTGGTCCTTTGTACTATTTACTATAAACAAATACTCTTTGCATGGTGTGCAAAAGAGGAAGTGTGTAAACAGTTGCCTTGAGATCTGATAAGTACGGAGGGAACAGTAAAGAGACTGTCCTTATGTACTTTTGTGTCAGTAAAGGCGGATAATCCTTTTGTGCATTAGACTAAGACATTACACTAATCCTTCAGGATCAGGATACTAATCAGTGACTAGAGTCCTGAAACTGGTGCTGTTCAGGGTCATTTGTATCCTGATGATTCTTCAGGATGTCATACGATATTGAGCAGCATGCTATCACTGAGTTCCGTCTTCAGATCACGAGCATGTTGTTCCTGTCATCAGCTAAGTCTTCGACGTTGCTGATGGTTCTTTGAGTATGATCTTGATGTCTTCAGGAGGTCTTCACTTCAGTGGATAGGATCAGTAGACTACAGAACAGACTCGTTCGTCTCCTGATCCTGATCCTGATTACTATAAAAAATAAGTTACAGCATAAGTAACATGGAATAACACTGAACAGACTCAGTGATAATTCCTCAAGCTATAACAGAAGTAAAAACCTATTTACTAAGTAAAGATTCAGGATCATTATCATTTCATCAGGTCTTAGGAGAGCTGGATCAACACTAAACCACTTCGTTTTGGGAATTATACAAATGTATGGAAAAGTATATTTACGCAAGCCAACTTACGAAGATATTCAGCAATTGTACGCCGCGCACGAAGACCGTCACGGATTTCCCGGCATGCTCGGTAGCCTTGACTGCATGCATTGGGAATGGGCGAATTGTCCGGTTGCATGGCAAGGTCAATACCATCAAGGCGATAAACCGCATCCGTCAATCATTTTAGAAGCGGCGGCCTCCCAAGACGCATGGATTTGGCACGCATTCTTTGGTTGTCCCGGTGCCATGAACGACCTAAACGTGCTCAATCATTCGCCTATCTTCGAAGATGTGTATAACGAAATCGCACCCGACCGAACTTTTCAAGTAAATAGGGCCACCTACAAGCACGGATATTATATCGGGGATGGGATATCCGGAATGGGCTACTTTTGTCAAAGCGTTTTCCTATCCGAAAGACGATAAACGAATTAAGTTTAAGGAAGCGCAAGAAGCGGCACGTAAAGATATCGAACGAGCTTTCGACATTCTCCAAAAAACGTTGGAGTATAATCAAACAACCGGCTCGCATAATGGAGATACGTACGATGAGCAACATTATGTACGCGTGTATCATATTACACAATATGATACTCGAAAACAAAAACAAGACCATTTGTGTTGTCCCGAACGATCTTCCGGATCCACCTAACCCGCAACTCACTGAGGAGCAACGTATGGTGAATATTTTCCAAGTGAGAAACTCAACTATTCACCATAATCTTCGGGCGGATTTAGTGAAACATATTTGGAACCTCGATATTGATTTTTAATTTTTTTATTAATTTTATGTAATTTTTTTATTAATGTTATGTAATTTTTTTATTAATGTTATGTAATTTTTATTAATATTAGAATTTTTGAATTATTTTTAACAATATTATTTATTTAATTATATTATTTAATTAAATAAAATAAATTGAAAAGTGAGAGGGTTGGGAGGGTTGGGTGTGTGTTGTAGAGGGTTATGAGAGGGTAAAGAGAGGGTTGGGTAAAGCTGATGTGGCAGCTAATGTGGCAATCAAAAAGTGAGTGGGTTCAGTGGGTTCAGTGGGTTGGGTGCAGGTAGCCTAAGAACACATCGTTAGACTCTACACATACCTTAGGTACCACACTACCACTAACTAAATTACTCATATCCTTTTTGTTATATAATTGCAACTTAACAAAGATCAAAAAGTACATCACTTTACAAATTACTACAAGTCCTAACAAATTAAGCATCAAAACTATCATACAAGAAATATACTAAATACATCCTTTTGTATCATGCCTACAAACATCTAAATCCTATTATTAATTTTGATTTTCGTAACTCTGGTTTCCAAGTACTTTACGTGTTTACATAACACGAGGTTGAACGGGTCTCTCGAGTGCCCGTAAACCTAATCTACCTTTTCGGAAGTCAGATAAGATCCGAAAGGCTGCTTGATGCTCGTCCGCATTAAACAACTCGATCGCAAGCTTGTGGACAAATCTGTTCATTAGGAACACAACATATACATCATATGTTTCAAGCAAATGCATGTGTTTATTTGTAACTACGAAAAATAGCCCAAAACAGTTAAACAACAGACTGGCCCAATAATCTCTTAATCAAGTAGAAACCAAACCCACAACTTTGAACTTTGAGTTTACTAATTTAATTTTCTATTTAGAGTAAATTAAGTTTTTAGTCCTTTTGGTTTGTTGAAAATTTCTATTTTCATCCTTGTGATTTGAAGCTATGATTTTCACCCCATGGTCTATAATGCACAGCATTAACGTTTTCATCCTTATGATATAAACTTATTGCTTTTTTTGTCCTTGTGGTTTAAAATTCTATTCTATTTAGGGACGGAAATATAACTGAATTGAAAACTATAGAGACGAAATCCGTAATTTTTAACAAACCCTGAAAAACGTAATTCACTCTTCTATATATGTAGGGCGGGTTGTTGCATTGTTCTTGTAAGAGGTGATGCTCGTAACTAGAGAATCATGTGAGAGGCAAATCAAGTGCACAATGACCCGCTAGTGTAAGAGTTTTTTTTTTTAAAATACCTCTTAAAACCTCTTAAGTCTGAAAATTAAGAGGTTTCCAGACTTAAGACTGTTTTTTTAAGAAAAGATATGAAAACCTCTTACCATCCTTTGAAATTTTAAGGGCTGCACCATCCACCTCTTATTTTTTAGATGTGAAACTAGACTTCAACCTCTAAAAAAACAAAGATCCCAATTTCCAAAGGAACTGTAAGGTGTCGTTTGTTTTTTAAGAGGTCTGAAGTCTGATTTCACATTTGATAAATAAGAGGTGGATGGTGCACCTCCTAAAATTTAAGAGGACGGTAAGAAGTTTCCAGACCTTTTATTAGAAATAAAACAAACAATCTTAAGTCTGTAAACCTCTTATTTTCAAACTTAAGAGGTTTTAAGAGGTATTTCTTTTTAAAACAAACATCCCCTAACTCTCACACTACGAGACTCAAACCATCATCTGTTTCTACAAGTATCCCAGAACCAACTATGCTACATCCTGTGGGCTAAATTTGTGTCAAAACGGAAACTTACGTTTTACCACAACGACCATCGGTCTCGATCTTATAACGATTCCATAGAACATTGTTATCTGCCACAAATAAGAATGAGGGTAGATTGTCAGTAGAAGAGACTGTTTTCATGAAGACCCTCCAACATGCAAAACAAAATTTTAAAAGAAACAAAAGAAAAACGAAGAAGAAACATCGTACTTGCAGCTGGAAGTCGTGACAGCAATTGTACGAGAACGGCTGCAACATCCGTAACATCGTATGATTTCTCCCCAATATCGTCACATATAGCGAGCTTAATTGCGGCCATTTGATCGCTCATCCTCATCGGGATTATTCCAGGCGAGTCTAGCAACTCGAGATCGTTCCCGAAGCGAACCCATCTTTTACCAAGATTGAGAAAGGAAATGAAGAGTTACTAGAAGAAGACGAAATTGCCCTTTAAAACGATAAATACTAATAGATAACGTACTTCAATGATCTCGTTACGCCTGGTCTTGGAGCTGCCGGACACATTCGACGCTTCAGTAAACGATTTATTAACGATGACTTCCCAACATTTGGATAGCCGACTATTCCGGCGCGTACCTGTAACACATGTATCATATCTAGTAAACTATCTATAAAAGTTATACACACACATATGGTTGGGTTGCGGTGAGAATGGAAGTTATGGTGAGAAGGGTCTTCACGAATATATTTGAGGTTTTGTATGACTCACCGGCCGAGGAAGTAGCCCCCTTGCTCTGCGTTTAATATTCACCTCTGCAGCTACAGATTTCGCTAATCTTCCTAACTTCATGGTTCCCTGCACTCATCGTTAAAAAAAAGCCATCAACGCCAATTATGTTGCTACTTCCATTAACACGATATCATGGACAAAGAGAATCCGATAGCATACCATTCCAAGCTTCCCGTTGGAGAAGATGACTTTTATTCCTTGTCTACCATAATAATCTGCCCAAGCATTTCGATCTGCAGTTGATATCATATCTTCTCTATTCAATACCAAGATTCTCTTTCTATTACCCAGCCATGAATCCATCTGGTGTTCATGTAACCTTAAAAGTATAAGGATTTGAAATCAACGATAATAAATAACCGCTTTCAAGATTGTGAATTCTTTGGGAATACTGATGTTTAACCACAAGGGTTGTGGCGTACTGGTTGAGGCCTAGGGGGATGTGGTGAAATATCCCATCTGTCGTGAGTTCAATTCTAGGCCATGAGGGTCTATTTGGTTTGCATGAATTTCAAACCCATTCTATTCCATGTTTGGTTTGCAAGATTGCGCGGATTTGAAATCCTAGGATTTCTTTGAACCCCTCAAACATATGATTTTGAAATCACAGATGGTCGGTAGGATTTCAAGGGATTTCGTAGGATTTGTATATAATAATGTTTTAAAATACGTTAAAAACATTTGTTAATAAATAATCAGTTAAATAAAAGGTAATTTATTTATTTATTATTTTTTAAGATCTATTTTATAAATATTGGAATTCAAATCCATTCCAAATTATACAAAACAAACATACAAAGGGATTCCAAATCCGAATCCCTACATGAAATCCAATCCATTCCATTCCTACAAACCAAAAGGACCTTGAGTTTATCAGGTTTGATGTCTTACGGTCATAGTTTATTGGGATTAGTCCGGGCATAGCTACACGCCTACACCCATCTAAAAGAACTCACACACTATCCCCATTTTGACCGATAACCTATTGATCTTGTAACATTCGAGAATATCTGATGACATTGAATTTAAGTATATTGCCAATATCAACACAACCATGCCATAAACATTTTGTAAACGGGTCAAAATATGTATAAAGTAGGAAAACTTGAAACTTTGTTACATCAACTTAGAAAATAAATACTCCGTTACACTAAATAGGAACTAAACGAAACTTTATAGGATTTTTCCCTTCGATTAAAAAACATTACCTGAGGATGACTTGTAGACATTGGAATCCTACCATCCCTCACTTCTATGACCACATCCATCAATTTTAGTTGTTCCTTGAGCTCCTTTTCTGTTTTTGCAATATGGCCTGGATACCACTGAAGAACATTAAGATTAACATGTCAATTTCAAATCTATGATAGTTTCCCTTTTCCAACAATTTAAATTCATAAGAGAAGCCCATACCTTAATTGCCTGTTTGGTTCAAAGGATTCCAACGAAATCTAATGGAACTGGAATGGTCAATTCCGTTGACCAAATTCTATTCCAACGTTTGGTTTATACATGGAATCCATGGAATGGGATTGAACTCCATCGACCGTGTATTTCATTACTCCATCATAGTGAGGATGGAACTGAATTCCAGTCCACTCAATATTCTTAAAATTACATATTTTTTACATTAAATATAAATCTTTTAATGGAATTCAAAATAGAAAAGGTATTTTTGTCATTTTTCATTATTCCATTCCATTTTCTTTGTAAATAGAACAAACAGATTCTAATTCATTTGACAGATTCTAATTCATTATTCCAAAGACTTGGTCAAACCCGTTAACATTCTATTCCAATTTCTTTCAGATTCCAATTCCTTTTGAGAGATTTAATTCTTCAAAAAACAATTTGCGAACCAAACGCCCTTTAAGGGCCGGTTTGGTTTATGAGGAATAGAATTGGATTCCATTCCAATCACGCTTGCTTTGGTTGATATTTTGCAGGATTTCATGGGATTTGTTTGTAATAATGTTTTAAAATATTTTAAAAACCCTTGTTTTGTAATAATAAAATAATAAAAAGGTGATTTAATTATTTATAAATAATGGAATTCAATTCCATTCCAAACCAAACACACCAAAGAATCCAAATCCAAATCCTTTGATGAAATCCTTATCCCTAAAAAAAAAACATTCATCAAACCAAACGGGCAGTAAGAGTACCTGAACGGGCCGCAATGATTTCGTCCAATGGTAAAGATCATTCTCAAGATCGGCCCAATCATACCCGTCTTCCAAACAGTCAACTCTATTATTAGAATTCATGACACCATCTTTATACCAACTTGCATTTTTCCCACCAACAATCTGCAATAATTTTTTGGTTCTCAGTTTCATCGAGTACTACAATAAGTGATCCAATTACACAGTGGCATCCGTAATCTAAGATGGAGACCTCTAATCTACACTTATAAAAGAGTTGGATCCATAAGATTTTCAAAGTGGTTGCACACTTGCACCAATTAACTATCTTAATAAAATAAAAACTAATCAAAAAAATATAGTTTTATTAAAAACAATAAATTGTTACTAACAAAAATCAACCTCAAGTAATAATAACTATTCACACTTTCAAGAAATTTCCATGTTTTTCTTTATAAAAGCTTCAATAGTTATGGTTGCACACAACCAAATCTATGGTTTCACCATTACCAAACTTAAAAGATTCACACATTAGGGAAGAAAACCCGTCGTTGAACAGGATACCACACCACTTCATGTGGATCTGCAACAGACCCATTGTATTAAATACAGTGGCACAGGCCACCGCTTCGTTCCTCCACCATAATGGAAAAAATTATAAGGCCGTGAAAAGTGTCACCATATCAATTTGTTGTGTGCCATCGCATATATTTTTAAACTACAATAACAAGTCAAGTTTCCCTAGGTAGAGTTGGTTTGCAACGCTTTTCTTCCATCCTAGACCTAACTTCAATTCCTGTTGGTCTCATTTTCTTAGTTTTTAGCTTTTAAGTTCAGATTTTTTATGTTTATGAAAAATAAAATTGCAATAAAAGACTTTAACACAAGAAGTCCTTTAGAAAAAAGCAATAAACTAAACACCAGACCAATGATGATTTTTTGTGAAAATTATACAATACCCTTGTTTCTTAGGCTGTGTTTGGCAAAAATAAGGTAGCTTATAAGCTAGTACATGTTTGGATGGACCATAAGCTAGCTTATTGAAACGCTAGATGGAGTAGCATTTCAGGAGCTTTTTGTAGTTTTTTCCAATTATACCCTTATTAATATCAACTATCATACCCCAAGATACCTGTTTTGGTCATTTTACATACTGATAAGCTAGTTTTTACCAAACATAGTTTATTCATAAGCTAGCTTATCAACTACTAGCTAGCTTATTAATCAACAGCTAACTTATCAGCAATAAGCTAACTTATCAGCTAGTTTGCCAAACATGGCCTTAAAGTCAAATGATGCCACCTCATGGAAGAATTTCTAGGTGCGCCTCTTATCAACGTTTTACATTTCGAGCACGAATTATGTTTTTGATGCCGAATTTCTACCACAATCAGCATAAACTTCACATTTGTAGAGTAATTAGGTCCAAACTCAGAAAGAAACTATAACTAATTCCAGTAAGCACATCACGTTGGGAAAACAAAACAAAATGAAGCTCTATTTTATCTCAATTTACAGATTGCTAGCCCTATTTATGCTAACACGTATCCCTACATAGATCACGTCTAATTCCTACACATTTTCCATCACAAAACCCTAAAAATCGCAACAAAAACCTCAAACAGCCGGCATTTTCACTTCTAAATTTCTTCCAAATCTCGAGTATAGGAGATTTAATTTAGTCAGTAAGGGAATTAAACAATGAATCTAGCTCAATTTTTCGATTGAAGCTCTATTTAGCTCAATTTTTCGATTGCTAACATATATGATGTATCCGCACACAAATCACGTCTAGTTTTTCCACATTTTCCATCACAAAACCCTAAAAATCGCAATAAAAACCTCAAACGGCCGACATTTTCACTTCTAAATTTCTTCGAAATCGAGTATAGGAGATTGAATTCATTCAGTAAGAGCATATTTCAGCAGTTAAAAGGAACAAAAAAACCAGATGTAATCAAGGATTGCAAAGATGCAAAACAGATGATTTTACCTGAATAGTCGGTGGAGACGACGACGGAGGAGGCGCGGCGGAGGTGGCTGCAAACACCGTTAACGGCGGTGTTCTCCGGTGGTGGAAAACCGGTGGTGAAGAGATTGAAGATTTGTTGAAAAATGAAGTAGATAGGTGAATCGCCATTACTGCTTGATTGCAAAGCAAGTTTTTGGGGTTTTATCCAATGCCCGCGAACCAACCACCGGGAATTTTGATATTTTGTGTTTAGAGGTTTAACAAAATTTTCAATAATATTTTTTTTAATTTTTCTGGCCATCCGCAGCCATCGGTGTAGCCGGCCTGTACCGTTGCCTTGCAGGCGGTAACACCGCCGAGGCCAAGCGGTATGGGACCGGTACCAAGGCCCGACTGTGAGATGTTGCAGCTCCAAACACACACACAAACTCATGTATATACATACAGAATATATATATATATATATATATTATTTTTTTAAATAATACACCTGGTATGACCTGTACGGCTGTGGATGAAATGGTATGGTAATGGTAAGGTAGGGATAAAGCTGATGTGGCGCTGGGGTGGTAGCCTGTGCAGGTGGTATCACCTGCACGGCTGCGGATGGCAGTAAAGAATTAAATCTTATAAAATAGAAAGAAGAAAACCTAATTTGTTAATTAAAATGTCAAAACATAACTTTTGAAGAAAAAGTGAAAAACTTTTTATATGTATTAATCATATATAATTTACTATTAACCGGATACGGATGAATTTTTCGTAACTAAAATTGCGGGTAAATGTCATGAATATATAATTTTGTAAATGTATTTTTGTATGTAAATTTTTTATATGAATCATATATAACTTTATACATAATTTTCATTTTCGTGTTTTGAAAAGTTTACATTCTTGTATGAATCAGTCTTTAGTTATGGTATTAAAATATTTAATAACTAGTGTGTGCCACCGCGCGTTGCGCGGTGACGATAACTTTTTTAGAAAAAAGATGAAAGTTAAGTGACACGATTCTTTATGAATAAGATATTAAACTACATATTTTTTTTTGTTAGGAAATATATAACTGAATCTAAATGAAATGTAATTCTTAACTAATAACTAATAAAATACAATATTATTCTGGTTCAACATGAAACCAAATTAAGATGAGAATATTAGGGGTTTTATGATATAAGTGTGTTATGTAATAATTGTATTGGTGTGCTATATAAAACTATAGACTATATATAGAAATAAACTTTCATATGGTCATGATTAAACATTTGAATATCTATCTATATATTCACAACAAATTTAATAAATTATGATATAAGTGTGTTGTGTAATAACTTATTGTTTAATGATCATGATTCCTATCATGATTTTAGTTTCTATTGTTTCTCTTAACAAAGAAATTTTATACATATTGTTTATTTGTATAAGAGTAATAATTATCCAATAAGGATCGTAAAGGGTAAATAATGTTTTAGTCATCAAAGTTTTAGTTCATTTTCGGTTTAACCATCAATATTTTTTTTGTTTCGGTTTAACCTCAAAGTTTTGAATTTGTTATGATTTAACCATCAAAGTCTTTTTTATTTGATTTTACCATAAAGTTTTAAATTTACTATAATTTATACCTCAAAGTTTTCTTTTCAAATGGTTTAAGCCTTAAAGTTTTGCTAATAAAACTAATTAATCTAATAAGTTTTTTATGGATTTTGATTTTACTCTTTTTACTTTATTATACATGTTATTTTTAATAGAAACTTAACAAAACTTAAGGGGTTAAACCAACTTTTAACAAAACTTAAGGGGTTAAATCATTTGTAAAAAAACTTTAATATTTAAACCAAGAAAAATGTGCAACTTTGATGGTTAAATCATAATAAATTCAAAAGTTTATGGTCAAATTGAAAAAAAAAAATTCGATGTATCCTAGTATCAAAACTTTGATCTATGTAAGCAAAATTGAACCAGAACTTTGAGGGTTAAACCATTATTTACCCTAATCGCAAATGTACCCTAGTATCAAACACTATGATCTATGTAAGCAAAAATGATATTCTTAATTTAGCTCGTGAACCTATTTTTACAAATGAATACATTAAAATCATTTTGTAAAAAGTACTTTTATTATGCACACAGACTTCAAAGAACATGTAGAGATGACGAAGAACTAAAGGTTTACTCCAATATGGAATCGGATGTGATGAGTCAGCCTCTCGTAAACAATTCAATTTCTCCAGAAAAAAATCTGTAGCATCAATGGGATTCACTTCTACATGTGCATTAACAAATGCATGAAATCAATTGTGCAATTTTTGTCAAAGAATAAAAGGCTCTGCAAAAATAAATGCATTGCATAATAATTTTTAAAACGGGATGTAAATCATGACAACAACATACATAAAGTCATATTGTCATCAAATCACAAAACCAAATTGCATAAAATTACAATGTAGTCAAAATCATAAAACAAACATATATAAAAATTATAATGCTATCTAAATCGTGAAATGAATATACATAAGTTGATTACCTTTGACTAAAATTATGAAAAATATGTACATAATATTCTTACTCTGCATCGTAAGAGGTGATCATAAAAATATATCATACCTTATGTAACACCCGTAATTTTCGGGCTTTAGAACCTTTAAGACGAATGTGAAAAATAGGATTTTGATTTAAAACCTAGATTTTATGGCCTTGTTGGATGGGGAATTGAAATACGAATCCAACGGTCCTTTCGGAATCGAAATCGGAGCTATAACGAAGAAGTTATGGCCGAAACAAAATCCCACCGAAAACACCCAGATGCTAGCGATCGCTAGCATCTGACCCTAGCGATCGCTAGGCAAAGTTCCCCTTGTTTCTGTTTGAGCTCACGATCATTCTCACGGTCTCTAGGCCTCTGCTCGCGCCGCGAGCGATTCCTTCGCGCCGCGAGCCCGGTCAGGCCTGAAATCGGGATAAATACCCCTCTTCTTCATTTGGGCATATCTTCCTCATCCGAACTCCGTTTCTCCCGATTATTTTTGCTATCTTCTCGGTTTTTCGAGCTCTTCAAGGCTACATCAATGGATTTCAAGTATGTGGGAGTTCTAAAACGTTGGTGTAAGTAATCTCTTCATCTCCTTCGAGTTTAAGCTTCGATTTGGGGGTTTTTCATCTCCAAACCTTTTCTTCCATACTTGGCTTAGATCTAGTATTGTTTTAGGTGGAATTCATGTTTTGAGAAGTGTTGGAGGCTAGATCTACTAGTTTAGATGGTGGAGACTTCCATGGCTTCATCTTCTCCACCTCTCACAACCTCAAATCACCATTGTTGCAAGGTGTTCTTCATCTAGGGTTTGTTCAAGATTTGGCTAGGTAAGCTTTATCTAAACCATTTGAGGTTGGCTAATCTATGTGATAGAAGTTATGAAACTAACCTAAGGTTCAATTTACTTGATTCTAGGTTCGCTTTCGTATTTGACCTAAATCGGAAGATTTGGGGGTTTTGAGTATAAACCCTAAGGTGAGTTGCTAAAATCGTTTTGTTAAAACTGAGAGCACATCATCTTGTTTGATTTTACATGCCTTGCTTGGTATTTGTGGATAAATATGATCTTGGATGAAATGCCTAAGTTGTTAGGTCTAAGGATTGCCATGAAATGAGTGAGTAATGATGCTTATACGAATGGCTTAACTTGGATTATCGTATACATGGAGTAGATCATTGTATGCTACTAATGCATGAGTTATATCCATACGAATATGGGATGAATGTATTTGTGGGAAATACGTGTTATTATGTATGCCACGGAATGATGTAAAGGAATTGAACTTCCGAGCATGTTGGCTTGTATGAAGTAAATGAAAGTATTGAAACTTGAAATAATGTTTAAATGTTATGGAGCACCGCCAGTCAAAAGGTGGGATGCTATTGCTCACTAGTCAAAAAGTGGACCGGGATGTCACTAGTCAAAAGGTGAGTACCCATGTTTATACGCAACATAAATTGGACAACGTGGCACTAGTCAACAGGTGTACACTATGTCGTTTTTGAAATGAGATTGATTTAAAGTGGCACTAGTCAAAAGGTGTGCACTTTCAAGTTTACACGAGTTCGACTCAGTCTTGGGTGGCACTAGTCAAAAGGTGTACACCTATGTCCCTCGCCATTCGTGTGGCTGCGAATGTGCCTGGCCTCTGAGGTTGCCTATTTGAGTCTTCGTAGGACGACGACAACGGGGTGTCTCGACTCTGGGGTGTAACTTGCTTGGTGAAAGTGGGTCGCTCCCACGGTTTTCAAAGATAAAAGATAAACCGGTTTAACATGATGCATTTTGTTGTTAATACACTCTCGTATATCTCACATGTCTTAATATGTTTTTATATGCATGATGTTTTATTGATACAACTCACTAGGCTCTTTTGGCCTAACACTTGTGTGGTGTCGATGTGTCTCTCAGGTACTAGGGACGCCGCTCCCAAGTAGGTGCCGAGTTTAGAGTGAGCATGGGGGACGTGTGAGAGACCGGCCTTCTAAGACCGCGGGTTTGACTGTAGACGATAACCTTTTTGTAGTCTTCTTCCTAGTAGGAACTAGACTAGTCGGTATCATGTATTTTAGTTAATTACAAACATTGTAATTATACACTACTATTACCCCATTTTTGGGAAGAGCTCACGCCTTGGCGTATATTTGTACTAACACCTTTCGTAAAAGAAGGTTTTTGTTTGCTCCAAATTTTGGGGTGTTACACCTTATATTTTAACCACGAAATCCCAAAAACGAAGACCTAAATTGAATAATTTATGTTGAAATAACCTAAAAAAATTCGTAAATAAAACTATCAATAATAAATTAGTATATATAATTGAAGAAAAACCCGAGGAAGAAATTTATGAAAGTTAGATACATAATATACCTACTTAGATCATAAGAAGAAAGGTAATCATAAAAAACACATACCTTTATAACCATAAAATCCCATAAACAAAAACTTCATAGTTCTAAATAGAATGATTTATGTTGGAATAATGTAGAAAAAGTTCTTACAAAAATAAAATCAAAACTATCAATAACATATTAATATGTATAATAGAAGAAAAACTAAAGCAAGAAATTGAAAATGACAGAGATTTTGAAACCGAAGGTTAAATAAGGAGGTATAGGGGGTGAGAAGATGGAGAGGTTAGAGATAACCCCTTAATATTAAAGATATTAGTAATAAGTGGACAAAAAGTAATTATGAATTAATAAATTTGACTTAATATGAAGATAACCGAAAAGGCTTGAGAATGTGAAATGGTGAAGTAACACTTCACTATTAAAGATGTTGGTAAAATTACCAAAAAGACCCACACATACAATAGAACATATATTTTCAAACATGGATAAAAAAGTAATTAGCAAAAAAGTTAATTAAAAAAATTAAAAAACCGAGAAAATTTCTAAGAAGTATTCTATGCTTGATAATGTGCCACGTCATTTTGTGAGGTTGTTGTTTTAATATATATACTAGGCAAGGCAATGGCCGTCCTTAGACGGCCCGTGCCCACGGGTTTTAGAAGGTATGATGCTATAGTTGGAAGTAGAACAAATGCAGATAATTGGATGTAAAAACCATCGTTAACCAAATGGCGTTTACATACTTGCCTTAACAAAAATATTGTATCTAATGATAGATTTTAGTGGCTATAGCGTATGCATCCTACTTGTGGGTTCTTTTAGTTACCGTCTACATTGATGTACATGTACCAAAAGCAGTTCCCATCTACATCTATGTACCAAAAGAGGTTCTTTCATCGTTGTTCTTTCATGTGTCTAGTGCTTTCCTTTTCTTGGAGTCCAATTGCGGCTGCGTCTTGTGTGCATTGACGGGGAATACACCCGTTTTTGGTTGTCGTAGATATGCTGTTTCGTAAGCTCTTGCAAAAGAGACAAATGTCACGCCTTCAATTCCTTCCCTGCAATGATGAGAGCGATTGGTGTTCGTTCGAAATAATGAAGTTGTTTATAAGGATGGCAGTAGTAAAGTTTTTTTTTTTTTTTTTTTTTTTTTTGGGGGGGGGGGGGGGGGGGGGGGGGGGGGGGGGGCTGGCTGGTAGTCTCCTCTGCGTTTCAATCTGCATCGATGTCATTGCAGGCTAGCATACCTTAGGGGCCGTTTACTTAAACACTTACTCGGTAAGTACTTACCGCTAAAATTGAACATTATCACCTACTATACTGGACATATTTTAGTCTCACAAATGGTATCGTATGTAACAATTTACCCGATATTCTCTTACCGGGTGAGAGTTGTTGATCTCACTTACCTGGGAAGTCTCTCGGTTCATTTCATCACTGTTATTGGGTATGATTAGTCCTTGTCATGTTTATCCTGTAAGGTAAATTCACCCGGTAAGCACTAAGCGTCAAATAAATGGCCCTTTAGTTTTGCAGAAACCAGTCATGCGAATGAAGCCATAATAGTTGTTAATGGGCATAATGTCAGGAACAATGGGACAGGTTATTCCAATTTCCGCTGGATAACCAGCAACCGCTATGCCGAAGTAGTCACCATACGACTTTTGTGATATGCTCCACCTGCAAAGCAAAAAGGGTGTACATATTATATCATATCTTAAACCTTTAGCACCTAAATTTGGTTTCTCACGATCTACCTAAAACATATGTTAATCAAATTTAGCTTGGAGGAAACAACTAATGATAACTTGTTAACTTAAACATACGGAAAAAAAACCAACAAATTTGATCAAAACAATTACTTTCATATGCAAAGACGACCATCATCCCCGTATTGCTTAATTAGGTCACCGATAACATTGATGGTTGTAGATAGTGATAAATTTGTAACTAAATCCCGTAATACAAACACAGATAAATTCATGACCTCTCAAATTGAAATTCGATAGAAGATCAAGAAACAAAAGTCTTATGCTAAAAAGTAGTATTACCTCATATTAAATTGGGATATTCTGAATGAAAAACCGCCATGACCAAATTTGAGGATTTCATATGACAAGTCAAATACAATATGCCATTTCTCTATATGGGACTGAATTGTGATATTCTGAATGCAATACCACCATGGATTGTCGTGGAGAAGAAGGATTGAAGAAACATTTGTCGACAGAGGAGACTACCACGTGGATTGCGAGTGAGGATATATAATAGAAAAAATATCTTCTTTTAGAAACTCCTCCCCATAACTTGCCTTTTCTGCTTTGTTTGTTGCACATCTGTTTTCTGCTAATGACTTGTGTATTTCCTCTTCCCCTCTTCTGTCCGCCTCCTCAATGTACTCAAAATTTGCCACCTAAAAATATACACAATAAAACAAAGCATATCATTTTGTGCTGGACCGTATCTTAGGAATCATGTATTATAACAGAGAGTTCATTTATGTTTTAAGCAACCATAATTACTACAGAATGGGGACTTTAAGTGAGAACAAGAAAAAACCTTAAATTCTTTCAAAAAGCCATCTTTTTCTACCTCATCCATTCCAGCATTTTCTTCTCCGGTGTAATCATGGTTAAGCAATCTATCAAAATGCAAACCGGTGTGAACGTTAAAGTAAGAACTCAAAAAATTCATGAAGTATACTTGATAAATAGTACAACTGTACAACAAATATGGATTTTCCCCAAGGCATAAGAATGTAAGCACAGATGAACACATATCCTGCATATAAAGTTTACCTATCTATTGTCGCAAAATCATAATGAATTTGTCTTGATATCATAGCTTCATTGTTCTCATTAGCAAATAACTCTCCTTTGACCCATACCTTATGATGTCATCCAACTCTTCCTACATTGTAATAAGATCATCACATAATATACACCTAATAAAATACTTTACCTAGTAAACATATAATACAATATTTACCGAATAAAATTGAAAAGGAGATGAAAAGATGGTGGACAAGATTGTAAAACAGCTTGCCATTCATTTTCAACAAGCAATTAAAACTTTATGATAATACCCTATAATTAGAATTCTCAAATATAAAAAACTTAATAGACATGCATACGGAAATCAATTAACAATGGATTTTAAAGCACATGCAGAAGCAATTGCATCAGAAACATCATGTTTGCATCCATAATCAACAGATAGCAGTAATAATTCGTTTATGTTTGGCAGGAAAGAAGAGAGACAGAGAGAGAAGGTATACCAAATGACTTTCCGTATTTGATTAGTTCTTTGGTTCTCGAATTTGTCAAGACCCAAGAAGATGGTGAAGTCTCCAGATTCTGGTCAGGCTTTGAAGTAGAACACCATCTTCAGTTCGGTCTCTCCTTCTGACTTCTTTCTTCCCCTGCTGCTCTCCACGAAGGAGGAGACTCTCCCTGTCTCTTTCTCTCTCTAGGGTTTGGTTGCGTGAACAGGAAATCCACAATCTGAATAGGAGAAAGAGGTTTGACTGTAGCGGGGAAGAAGAGGGACACATGTCTGGAAGAGGAGAACACAAAAGAGGGACAAATGTCTGGAAGAGGTAAAAGACGCGCCTTTCCGTGAGAGAGCACGCGCTTGGCAAAAGCCCTCCCCAAACTTATAAGATATAGATAAATGATTTTTTATTTTAAAATATTTACTTTGCGATGATTTTTATTAGTTAAAATAATACAAAGATATTTCTCTTGTCTCTTGTCATCATTACTCATTTCATAAACTTTTTCAAAGTTGAAGAAATTAGGATTTCGTCATTTCTAAGGCTACCTGCACCCAATCCACTGAACCCAATCAACCCACTCACTTTTTGAATGTCACATCAGCTGTCACATCAGCTTTTGATCAACCCTCTCTTTACCCTCCCATAACCCTCTACAACACACACCCAACCCTCCCAGCCCTCTCACTTTTCAATTTATTTTATTTATTTCATATAAATAAATAATATAATTAAATAAAACATGTAATTAATTAATTAATAATAAGATTAATAATTAATTAACTAAAAATTAAAATTACATAATTAATTAACTAAAAATTAAAATTAAACATTACATAATTAAATAAAATAAACTAAAACATTAAATAAACTAAAAATTACAAGCCATATTTGGCTTTGATCTCGTCTTTTCGTTTCATAGTATCGAAGAGCTTTTTACCCCGGAGATGGTAGTGCGGGGTGGTGTAAAACTTAATGTCTTCCTCTTGTTGGGTCGTTGGTGAAAGTTCTCCCTCATAGGAAGTGTCCTCCTCTTGTACGGGTTGGTAATTGGGTTGGTAACCGGGTACATATTGTGGTTGATAAGGAGTACCCAAATCGATTGGAGAAAATTGTGGATTAGGAAACGGTTGATAAGGAAACACTTAAGGAGCTTGTGAAGAGCTCCCGGGTTGATTGGGTTGTGAAGAGCTCCCGGGTTGAGGAGCTTGAGGATGACTAATTGTGATAGAAAAACCTTTCGGCGAAAATTCGACATCGTAATCGGGTGGATATTGTGGAGGGAACCCGGTATGCGTAACGTCGACTTTGAAAGAGGGCTTCGAAGGGGTCTCGGGTTCCGCCCGACGTTTACATTTTGCGCGCCGTGATAAAGATCCGAGGTTTCGATCGTTTGGATTCATTGTTTGAAGAGTGGGAGGTTTGAAAAATTGGAGGTTTAAAAAGAGTTGAAGAATTGAAGGTTTTATAGTTTGTGTGAAAAAATAAGTTAGGTATAAATGAGTATTTATATAGGAGTAAAAAAAAGTAAAAAAAAAATAAAAATAAATATTTTGACCGTTTGCCAACGGCTCATCCAACCCAAAGAGCTCCCAACCCGCCGGCTTGAAGAATTGGCGCACCCAACCCAAAGAGCCCGCCGGCTCTCCCAACCCCCTACCCGCTGGGAACCCAACCAGCGGTGCGTGTGGCCTAACTATGATGGAATTTTTTAACGTAATTGTTAACGTTATAATAAGACCACTAATTTTGTTAACGTAACAAAAATTTATATAGAAAAAATGTAAGATAAATTTTTAATTGGAATTTTTTAAATAACTTTCAAGCTTATTAAAAAACAGTGATTTTTTTAAAGAAACCCGGCAAAAGTTATACTAAGACACTAATAACTTTAAACTTTTTATATAGAATCCTGAATTTATGAGTTATTTTTAATAGTTGTTTATGTCGGGGAAAAAATATTAGGACCCATAAAGGGCTTGTTTGTTTGGGGCTTAATAAGTTTAATGGGACATATAGCTTATCCAACCACCTATACATGATTATTCGGCAGTGGCTCACTGATATAGAAAGTGTCTTATTCAATAAGCTTCCAGGGGGAGCTTTATGTGGAAAGCCAAGTCTTTTTGAAGCCTGTTCCTTCCATCTAGGAAAAACTCTCTTAAACAAAAATCTTCTCAATCTAAGACAGATTAATCCATACAAACAACTTTATCCATACATGACTTAACAGAAAACCAACCAAACAGCCCTTCGGTATATGTATATCCCATAGATACAAGGTATGCGAGTTGGATATCTGACTTATCCCAAATAATATAGCGGTCATTTCGGCATTTTGATCTCATTTTCATTACCAAATTGCGCAAATTTCACACTTGAAATCAAGTTCTTTTCAGGTTCTAGTTTCCAAAGATGAAGTCCTCGAAAACTCGAAACAAATACGATGGCTAGTTCATCTGAATGCCCAAGCATGATAAAACTTACCATCGACATCCCGATCTAGTCGTACTCGAGTTCATCGGGCGTAACCGGGCGCTTGAGTGGGATTATAGACTTCTTTTCAACGTCTCGAGATAATGCTTTCCTCATATCTGAACATATCATTCAAAACGATTCATATAAAGCAAGTAGGGGTGTAAGCGGCCTAGGTACTCAGGATCAACTCGTTAAAAGCTCGAGCTAAACGAGTCCGAGCTTCCATTTTAGGCTCGTTTAATAGTTTATGATTAAGCTCAATTAAAACGAGCCTCAATTAATATATAATATAAATATATGTTAAATAATAAATACTATAAATAATATAAAATGTTACAGGTAAACCAGTCGAGTACGAGCCGAGCTTAGGCTCGTTTACGCTCGTCTGACAAATGAGTCGAGCCCGAGCCTGTTAAATCATTGACAAGCCGAGCTCGAGCTTGATACATAAGGCTCAAAATGATCCGAGCTCGAACTTTCTGAACTTAAACGAGTCGGGCTCAAGCTCGGCTTGTTTACACCCCTAGAAGCAAGAATTATGAAGCAAAAGATAGAAGGTGGTTTCGAGACGGCTTACCTAACCCGTCTTCCTCCCCAGAATAGTAACGTAATACGCGTCTATAGATAATGTACTCTAGCTGCAAGAAAGAGGTCAAAGCAAGAAGAATGGTCAAAATGCTTGCTATGATACAAATAATTTATTCGCTTAAAGTGTCTTTCTGTGTTTGCGGACTTAGTGGCGCGTGAAAGAATTTAAGAAGGTTTTATGGTTTTATTTGACATGGGTAGTTTAGTAATTTACCAATCTTGTAACCTCACTGTTTTTGTTCCACCTATATTGGTGAGACCAAAAAACTGAATTTTTGTGGAAGTCAGGCCATGTGCTGGCCGGTCTAAGTTTTTGTATTGTTTTGCCTTGTCCCACGTACCAAACGCACCCTCAATAAACCATTTTCAAGCCAAATGGTTGACTTTTGACTTTTGAGGATGGATAAAATAACAACCAGGCAAAGGTGCCCATCGAGAACATGTCTTTAAACCAAAGTGTGTGTGTGTAGGTGTGTGTGTGTGTGTGTCTGAGAGAGAGAGAGAGAGAGAGAGAGAGATGAATGAAGATGGAGAATCGTCGTCAACTATTACCTTTTCATACATCTTTATAGCCGGTGTATTTGATGCTCTTACAAAGAGATCCACAAAGTATGCCTTGTCACTGCCCCAGAACAAAAAAAAAAAAACAACAGAAAAAATTCAGATGAAAAGTGGAAATGAGAAATCATGATGTTGGTTGGTTGGCGATTGTTATACGTGTAAATTGTAATATGAATGTCACTTTTTTTTTTGGAAGGGTGTCCGGGCCAAAGCCCGACTAATCCCCGGCAATTTTGGGGGCTAAACATGGCCCCACTTAAATGTCCCAGGCATGCGCACGGGAAGGTTCGAACTCGGTTAGGGTGCTATGAACCCCCCGAGTGTGAACCAATCCGCCACAGCACTGTTGACTATAAATGTCACTGTTGGTAAGCTCACATTGATGGATAGAATAAATGATATGCAATCACCTCACCCCCATAGGGGCGGAATCACAACAAAAGGCAACTTCATAGCTGATTGTTTAACTCTTTAGTCTTTCCAACAATACACATCCAAGGGTTCAATTCTTGCTACTTCAATTCTTTTATAAGTTTGATTTGTAATTTGGTATCATAGGAGTTGGTTTCCGGTAAGAATAGTAGTTATGGTGAGAAGGGTAAGGTGGGATACCCTTCTAAGCTAATTCATGGGATTATTTTGGAACTTAATATGAACCATTACATCAACACTAATTAAAAGTGATTTAAGGATCCAGATCCCTTCTTACCCTTCTCACCTTGAATCCTATTCTCACATGAGATCCTTCATCTTTATCATATTGGGTTATCAAATTCCATGCCTGCATAACTCCTCTAAGGGCCATTTACCAAATTCTTACCGGGTAAGAGTCATTTCCCACACTTACTAGGTAAGATTATCGGTCCTTACCTTGTCTCTTGCCGGGTAAGCTTCTCGGTCCTTTCCATTCTCAATCAATAAGGTAAATGATACTAGTAAGCGTTTACCCGGTAAGCATTTAGTAAATGGTCCCTAAGTCGATATAAATATGTCAATTCCTCTGTGGATCATGCTAGTGGGGTAAAATGAGAACGAGAAGAGAGATGAGACGCAAAGAACGTATCACAGGAAAATTGCAACTATTTAAATTCAGGGGTGTCCTAAAGAACTGAACCAACTACTCCTACCCTTGGTGACTACAAAAAATAGACGAGAAAACTGCAAACTTGAATGTTTTTTCGACAAATAGTAAATACACACAATATAATTTAAAGCCAATTGGGCCATGTTCTAATGGTGTGCATGACAAACCAATGTATATAATACATTAAAACTTTAACCTGGCTGTAATGAAATATAATTTTTTTAGGTTCCTCATGTCTCATGAGATGTGCGATGTCAATGAATGTACTTATAATATTCATTCAGCCAGTTTTTAAGCCAAGTACAACTGTTACTAAAATCTAACAAAGTAGACATACAGCAATTGCAAACAAGTTCAGCTTAATAAGTAAACCGCAGCAACTCACATTTTGTCACTGATGTCTTCAAGCAGGTTCATTAGTTTCTTAGCCAACTGTTGCCTCCGGAATTCAGGAGCAACTGTAACGGCTGTCACATGACCATGCCAGGACTCACCTTGTCCTTCGACTTTACCCATAACTACAGCCAAAGTAAACACATTAAGTCCATATATCCTTTCAATGTCACACAAAAACAGACAAGTTATGCAGATTGATATCTTCAATAACAAGCCCACAGTGAATGTGGTCAAAATCAATAACATTATTCAAAACTCCATTGATTAATGAACTTTGCTAAGTAATGTGTTATACACCGTGGAGGAAAGTTCAAATGGAAACTCATTTTCAATTGCGAACGTGAGGACAGCCGAGAACCGTCATGTGTCATATTCGGTCTGAATAATACAAGATTATTCACACCGAGTATTATACATTATTCAAGATGAATAATACAGTATTCAGACTGAATAATACTGAATATTGTATTACTCGGAATGAATACAGTGTTATTCACCTTGAATAATGCATAATATTCGGTCTGATTAATTTTGTATTATTCAGACCAAATATGAGCCGAATAGGACACTTGGCACGCTCGCGGTTGTCCTCACATTCGCAATCAAATTTGAGTTTCCATTTGAACCTAACCCTAAGTCCATATATCCTTTCAATGTCACACAAAACAGATAAGCAATGTAGATTGATATCTTCAACAAGCCAACAATGAATGTGGTCAAAATCAAGACTATATCCAAAATTCCATATATTCAAACATCATCATGAATTTTTCTACGCAATTCGTTATACACCATGCAATTCAAAAGAAGAAACAAAACCCTAAGCATGTAATGAAATCCAATTGAGCACTCATCTTTTCTTGACAGAGATTTCCCAAACTAAGGTTGTGTTTGGCAAACTAGTTGATAGTTGGTAGCTGATAAGCTAGTTGTTGACTAATAAGCTAGCTAATAGTTGATAAGCTAGTTGTTGACTAATAAGCTAGCTATAGTTGATAAGCTAGTTTATGAATAAACTATGTTTGGAAAAAACTAGCCTATGAGTATGTAAAATGACCAAAAAGAGTATATTGAGGTATAATAATTAATATTATTAAGGGTATAATTGGAAAAAGCTACAAAATGCTCCTGAAACGCTAGTCCAACTAGCGTTTCAATAAGCTAGCTTATGGTCCATCCAAACCTGTACTAGCTTATAGCCTAGCTTATTTTTGCGAAACACCACCTAAAGTATCACTTTGAGATGAAACATAACTGAAACAAAATTGAACAAAAACAGCAAATAATGAATTAAAT